>JABASD010000046.1:0-149143 GCA_019776165.1 Pogonognathellus flavescens | reverse complement strand
ACATACAAAATTTCAGCATTAAATACCAAGTACTTCTCAAAATATTAGCTTTTTCCCAACCGAGGCATTTTCCCAACCGAGGTGAGTCTCCCCTACCAACAAATGTGTAAAGAAAATTGTTATAAGAGCTTTGGTAACCGTGTTTACTAGTATACTATGTACCAGTAAGATTTTCATTCTAGTCGACTGGATTCTATTTAATAAAATACAACTACCCGAGGTAATCGTAATTGAAATTACTAAATGCAGGGCCAGGCCAGGAGGGCCAACATTTGTTACAAAAATGAAAAAACCAATACATATTAAATATTTATATCTTTAGACTTAGGTAATATATATTTATAAGTGTAATTGAATGTTACTGTAACTCTAACAGTAAGTTGTTTCCTCCAAATGAAAGTTTTCGAATAAGATAATGATGTAATATTACATAGTAGCTGCACACGCTAACTTGGTAAAATATTTTATGAAAAATTGAATATACAATTTCTTAGTGGATGAATTATGTTGAAACGCAATTTGTACGAATGCTCCTTAACTACAGATATATAGCTATGTGCAAGTTTTCTGGGTTTCTTAGCTCCAAGTAAGTATAGTCAGGCCATGTCATCATCACACTTTGCTGCACCGATTATATAATGAACAGTCCAATACCCTGTTGTTTCTTTGTCCCTTGGACTTGTACTGCTACAAAATTGCTTGCATACTTACTATTACTATATATACTTTACGGAAAGTCCATTGAAGCTGTTAAGTAAACAACCGAAGACCATTCCATTTCAGTCAAGAGCTACTACTATACTACAGAGAGTATAAAGTCAAGTCATTTCTCCCGTGTTCAACTCTTTCACATCAGATCCCCGAAAGAAACTCGGAAGGAAAGTGAAGTCCGAGTGAGTGAGCGAGAGAAAAAGAAGTCGATTTTTAAGCTTCTTTCGACGATTACTATAGCACTAAACTTCACTAGGTTATTACTAATTCAGTGCACATGCATTGTAGCTCCCGCATTTTAGATGAAGATCCCATTTCCAGCTCGTCTCTCCAGGCACTTCTACACTAAGTACAATATACAATACACTACTAACTTGTAGCTCCTCAGTTAGGCACTAGAAAAGAACGTACTTCTTAATACACACAATACTGTACTCTGTATACTACACACAATCGAAGACTAACCAGGATATACTATACTAAAGATAATAGTACTACGATACTACTGACTTAAAGGCTACTCCTCCATATATAGAAGAGTAGTAGAAGTAGTTAAGTTTCCGTACGTCCAAAATGTTCTTCATCTTCCTGCCTCTTCTCCCCGCTCGCTCGCCAAAAATCTAGATTCTGTTTTTCGCAGTCAACAAGAACTTACTTGCGATCTACGAAACTCCAAACGAAGAACCACCTGGTCTCTCAAGAGTTCAAGACTGCTACTATTTCATCATCATCGGTATGTTGTTTTTCTTACAACGTATACAAACAAAGTATACACGAAAGCACAATATTGTGCTTGCTCTGTGTGTGTGTGTGTAGCAATAGAAAAGTAAGAATCTAACAACAATAAGTAGTTTACAAGATAGAACACTTTGTTGTGTTGACTGCGTTTCCATGAAGTGTTTTCATGTGTCAAGATAAGACTTCGAATTTAATTTATGATCTCGAAGGAATACACACAGGAAACTTGAACATGAAGCTTTGTACATGAATTTCCGCACTGGTAGGTGCACTACTACTATGTACATACTTATATACTTTTTGTTTAAGTAAAATAATGTAACTTACATGGGTAATACAAGTAAAGTACAGAATACAGCAATTTTTGTGAAACTTCCATTAGAATACTTCCCGCAGTGGAAACACTATAGACTTGAGCAAATAGAGTTAAATAAAAAATCCAAAGTTACCTATATCATGTTTGTAGAGAAACTGAGTATTAAATATACACACATTAAATAACTTTCCAGTTGTTAGTATTACGTAGCACACACACAGCATTGCAAACATAATTTTCCAATTCAAAAGAAAGTTTCGCAAGTGTAACGACTAACGACGTTAGTGGCTTAGTTGCTGCATGAACCGTGCTACACAAACAATTTACAACATATGATAACATTATACACACTCTGGTTCAATTGGATCGCAATATGTCGTATAATTCTTTCCTCCAGATTCCAATTCTAAACCTTTGGCCATATGTGAAGAGGACCTAAGTTTTCCTGTCAGATGTATCCTTCGTCAGAATGTTCAAAAAGGGAAACTATGTACGAAAGTACTTACGTATGGACTCAGCGTCCACCACGTCCATTGTATATGGCTAGGTGCGTCTAACCCGCTATGAATATCAAACCTCCAGTCATCCAGTCCAGCCGGACACAATCGGACAAGGACGTCCACTATATTTTAACCTATGACTGCTTTTTGAACTGAAACAAAATTGACTGACTGCTATTATGTACCACTAGCTTTTATTTCAAACCTATTTCTCAAACTCTACCTCAGCCTTTTACAGAAATAAAATTTTAGACAAGGATATTATTAAATTTGTGTGCTTGAAACTGAAAATGTTAGGCCACACACAACTGAAAATATAATGATCATGTAATTCTTAACTTCATAGAAAGAATAGATTAATCAATATTTTAACATGGTGTACGTACATATGCATGCATTGTAAGTAAATTTTAAAATTATTTCCTAGTATAGTCGTGTGACTTCCTACGTGTGTTCTTTAGCTTCTTTATAAATCCTCTTTTGTAAAGAAGATGCATGAAAAGTTATTTGTCACATTTCTATTTGTATTGCGTATCCCACTCTTACGTTGTTGCTCTCATTGGAGTGTTTCTCATAGCTTCATTGGAATACGAGAATATAAATACGTGGTAGTAGTAAGCAAAGCTGTATGTACACAGACTTCTATAGAGACGACAACTGTCTCTCCTATGTATAGCAATTGGTAGAAATATAAGTGAAATGAAATAAACTGGTGATGGAGAAATTGAAAGCGTTATAAAGTGAAAGCAGAGAGCGTCATTGTGAAGGAGCACCCACTTAAAGATCACAAAGCATGAGGAACATCAATTGAGTCTTCCTTACACAGACTAGTTTCATTTTATCTTTGCATCCCCTGCTCCGATAGGAATCCAATCACATTTCATCACATCAAACTATATTCCTTGTACGCCTAGTAAAGCCGTATGCCCATCTTTGATTGATTTTTGATCCTTCTCTTAATAGCATGGAATCCTTTTTGATGGGAAGACTGTGATTTCTCACTAAGCTGCTTGCAAGGTCATGACACTCTTTGCTTTGTCTGTTTCATACATAAACCCCATGGCAAAACAAAACGCGTAAAACTTTAAGCCGACCACGTTTAGTTGAGTGATACACACTTATTGTTATCCAACCTTTATATACTTCGCTGAATTGAGACTTCCAAACCACCATGCCAGTGCAGTACATGAAATATTTCCATAGACTGTATACACATGTAACGTAATAACAAGATAATAACTATACTACATACAAATGTTAGACACAAACGTATAAATAAAGGCAAATATTCTAAATATTGTGGTTAAACTTGGCAAGTAAATATTTATTGTAGAAGTTACAGGTTATAAATCTATAAAAACCTGTTCGTTTGCCTAAAAAATCAAAAATTGGCTTTAGTGTTGGTTATTGCAGTGTATTGCCTCGTACAGCAATTTTCTTTATCACATCCACATTATTCAATTGTAGGTGAATTACGAGAATAGGAAATCACAGGACGGATAGTATCAAATGGATTGTGGCATTAATGACTGTAATGTGATGTAATCTGATCGGATCTCCTCATTCAAAGCTTCTTTGTCCTTGCTCCCAGTCTGTGCAGGGTCAATAAAATTATTAGACCGTGATGAAAACTGAAAGGGAAACATCTCCGCTATACACACTTTCTCTCTCCGTCTGAAATGGATTTGAACAAAGCTGACAACAGAATCAGATCACAGTCGCCAACGTTATTTTAGTGTTCAGGTCAGCAAGGACATAACACAATATTGAAAAAAGTTATGAAATTCTACTTGAGCAGTTTTTACTACCATTTTGGATGAAAAGTGTTTTTCACCCTGAAGATGCTGAATCTGACGGAGAGAAAGAGAGAGAGAGAGAAAAGTTGGAGGTAGTTTAGTTGCTCGCTTGTTGGTTGACTGGTCTTGAAAAAGAGCATTGGAGGGTGCAAAGGAACACGCCGTATCGGTCCATATACCACCATACTTCCTATTAATAGTGGACTAAAGAAATAAAAGAACTGTGAGGTGAACGATGGACGACGATGGGCGTTGGACACGGATGGACAATGCTACGATGAGGAGATATATGTAGTAGCTCTGTACTATTTCTATGATTTCGATGTGCTACTAACCATTTCCTTACTACATTTAGAGCAGAATTTGATGAAACTTGGTAGATGCTTTTAGTATATAAGGCTGTACTAGTAGGATGGATGCATCTCTGTAATGTTCACTGTCCCTGCCAAGGCTCACCGGCTAAGGCTGGTGTCGTCTGGTCAGTGAAGTGAAGTCAAAATGAATGACTGTATCAGAATGATACAGTCGAGCGATTCCCATGGATCACAGTTGCAGGCATGGAGCTGACTCACAAAGTGCATTTGATTTTGATAGAAGGAGCGATTGGGCATATATTTCTACTGCCCATTGCTTTTCTTCTCTGGTTATATTGTTTATATTAACACTATCCGTTTATATAGCGGACAAACACCTACGCTAGTAAATACTCGATATAGTATAGTTTTACACGATTTTGGTCTTCTCTGGTTTCAGTTGGTTTTTTCTCTCGCACATATATACAGTACACACAGGCTGAAAGCACTCTTCTTCATATTAGTAGTGCTATAAAGACTATCATGGTCTGCGATTATATGTATGTGTGTGTGCAAACTGTGTTGAACTCCCAAGTCCCAAGGATGGTGTTCAACTGGAAGAAATCACACCGTAAAAAGAGCCTAGTCTACAATGGACAGGAGATTCGAATAAATCCTGCTATCACATCATCCTTGCCCATTTTTTCCGTCACGTTTCTCTCACAGATTACATGTAGTTTTATGGGCAAAGAGGATCACAGTAAGTGTGTAGAGATAGAAGCAAACCATTCTACACTCCTCCGGAGGAATATAGTCGTACACTCACTTGTATATGATGGTGTACCATGTAGATACATCAACTTCCCATAACACACGCACATATACATAGTAGTAAAGTGTGCAAAAGTATTTCTATTACGCTAAACTTGTACATCTTCAGCTTTGTACGTACCTTCATAGGGTTTGTATGGAATGGATATAAGGTTAAGGAATGCATGCAAGTATACTTTTGTTACTGAAGCAATGAAATGTAAAGTTGCGTAAGGACACAGCCACAAAGTGTAGTCTAAGCTAAACCATAGCCACAGTAGCCACAAACGAAAAGTGAGAGTTGAAGACCGTAAAAATGAGAAAATAAGGAA
This sequence comes from Pogonognathellus flavescens, assembly GCA_019776165.1. Lineage (NCBI taxonomy): Eukaryota > Metazoa > Arthropoda > Collembola > Entomobryomorpha > Tomoceridae > Pogonognathellus > Pogonognathellus flavescens. Next base: position 143,647 of record JABASD010000046.1, on the reverse strand, counting down.
AATCTAAAACTTTCAGCTATAGTTTATCATCTTATAAGTTGAAAGAATGGAGAAAGGTATTCTCTCCTTCGTATATAAAAGACGCTTCTATTGAAGCACATCACAAGGAGAGTATTCACATCGTTTCAGAGAAAGGTAATAAGAGAGGTTGTACGAATTCAAGCTCTGGGCGTTTTCTTTTTGCCTCTTCAGTTTTTCCGTTGTGTCCTATGCTCTGTCCTGCTCCAGACTAGTTATGTACTTTGGTTTCCTTAGGGTGATACTGTTTCACTTCGATTCTGAATTCGTATTCTGTATGACTGGAAATGGGACAGAAGAAAGACCTCAGCAATAGCATCTCAACGAAATTCCACTTCTATATTTATATATATCAAGGAAATATAATTCCACCGTTTGAAACCACAAAGTAGAGTTTCTTTCCTGGGTTTGAAAACTGTGCTACTATTTGTGCAGGTACCTTGTGTATAGTATAGTAGTATGTGTATGCTGTATTAAGGGATACGTTTTAGCAACCAGAACAAATATTAAGAAAATACTTTGCCCCTTAATGTCACCGCTTACACAATGACATTCTGGATTTACCCAGATATTTTCTTGCTCTCGACAAGTGGATGGAAAGACTTGCATAGCACTGCACTTACATTCAAAGCTATTCACATCCAATTTCACTGTTACGACGAACAATAAAGGTCCTTACCCCACACACACTGAGGTAACATTACTTTTCATTGTTCACCAAACGATAGGACGACATTGTTTAAGATGTTCTTTACATTAGACCCAGTTTGTCAATCTCAGCAATCATTTGCAAACAATTTCTAGCATTTTAACGGTCTTTGAATAGGAAAATGTACATTGTGGTAATCATGAAGGACGAACGCCTGCAAGCCACGCACCTCCGAGAATCATTTCTGTGGTGAAAGAATATTGAATGCCTATATACGCACTGCTTCTGCTTGTTAGTAGGGGTATCTGAAATGTACTATACAAAAATACAAACCTATAAGCTTTATTACATATAATGTCTATATATACGTAATGTAATAATAAACCTGTGAAAATATAGGATAATGCAATGTGTGAATGCGAATTAATTCATGTGCAGAATTTGTTTTAAATGAAGCTTTTCTGCGTTTTCAACTTGAATACTTGTACATAAAAACAAAAGTATATGAATAATGCAGAAATACTTGGGATGGGAATTAAAGGATTAGAGCCTTCTCATAATTGAATGTGTGGGAGCATTAGTTACGGACACATGGCTCACAAAGTGGATACATTCATGAATACACGATCGTAGAATGAAGAAAAGCCCATTGGATTTACTGATGTGGAATATTATTCTCCGAATGCAGAATGGAGATGAGATGAGTGTTAAATACTAACAGATTTACTCAGACCGCAGATATTGTAGAAAGCAGAATAATAATATCACAATTATGAGTAGAAATCTGGAACCTTGTTTCCAGAAAACAGACATGATGCTTAGAACATAGACACAGACTATATCCATCATAGGCATATGTACCTATACTATTCACATTTGTTGCAATGTCTACAATGTATATACGTACATTTATCGTTAGTCATCGTAACGTTGTAAGTTTTAGTTATGAATTTTCAGCAACCCATTGTAAAACTTTCTTCCTATCATATTATACCTAATCCAAAAGTTGCAAAAAACGCTTTGAAAATAAAGTTACAAATTCTAATGATTCTAATTTTATTTCACATAATAATAATCACACTTAGGTTTCGTCTGGTTGTTTGCCTGACTTGAGCCAATAATTCTTTGTGTAATGATTATGATGCCTGAAATGTGAAATATTACAGTTAACCCCATTGTTTTCTTCGCGGAAGCATATTGAGACACATAAAATAACGTGGTATGACGAAAGGGTTTCCACTTCCGTAAGCCAATAAATAGGTTCTTTGTGCCATCATCTCAAAAGCTGTTAGACCTTTTCAATACGAACCACTCACAGTCAGTATAGAGGCTGCTAAAAGTGTTGTGACCAGTGGTGACAGGCAAAACGAATTGTCTCACATGAAACATAAATGCAGCACATAAGCCATCACAATGTAGACGAGAATTGTATGTGTGTCGTGCTAGGATATAAAAAAAGTCCGCAGTTTTGTGACAAAAGTATCTAATGGACAGAACACAACAAGATTGGTAATAGCCATAACAATAGTAATGGCATAATAGAAATAGAAGCTGTAGCTACATTGCATTGACGTCGATTTAGCGGTTAGCCACGCGTAAGACTACTGATATTAAATGGCTCGCCAAACCTATACAACAAACTCAGCCAATGAATTATTTTTTTCTTCCGTCTCAATTCCATTTTTACTGGGAAAGTCATAGATATTTATAATGTATGTAGGTATATAGATATGCAATAGTATCAGTTGCAGTGCAGGCAACTACATAGGTAACTGTATGTAGTACAGATAAGTGTATGTATGTGCATACTTCCACATGGAGAATGTGTGCAAGTACAGTATGACACCCTATTTTCTCCCACACTGTGCTGCTACACTCTTAGTCACTTGCCAGAGGCTATACTTGGCGCAGATTTTGGCTTTCTCACCAGACTATGAATGAAATGAAATCTTAAGATGAAATGACACTATAGAACTGATGCAGTAGTAATGGAACTGGAGGGGAGATAACATCAGAAGCAGATCTGAGCTGGAAAAATCGTGAAGAGTCATGATTCATCATCACAGTCACAGTTGCTTTTTTGTGTTGCAATATACTACAGTATTCCTACTCAAAGATTTCTCCTACTACTATGGTCCAGCCAAATACTGAATCATTTAAAAATTAATATTAACAAATTATTATCCCAATGACAGAAGGATAACTAAATTGCCCCGTGTATAAAGGGTAGTAGAAACTGTTTGGACTTTGCCAAATCTCATCTGCAGCAGAAATCACAATTTTAAATGTTTGTGAAAATCAGACAAACACATCTTTACAAACACATTCATTGTGTCTTTGTGTAAATAACTTATGCTTGCGCTTTTGTACAGATATTTAATATTGCTTTGACGTAACAACCAGGATTTGACGTAAAAGTAACAGGCGTGACTTAATAAAAAATATTACGTCATGTTTGCGAGCAAAATGTAAATTACATAGCTAATTTCAAGACGCGTTTAGTACATAGCAATGGAGAATAATAATATTATTCTCCGTTGCTATGTACTAAACGCGTCTTGGCTAATTTCGTTTTAATCAGTTTTATGGCTTATGAAACATTTTTATGTTTTACTGAATTACCAATAATGGTTTATTTAGATAATTTTTATTCATGCAATTTCGGAAATCAATATCTTATAAAATCCGTTTCTCGTAATATCAATTACGCTTTTGTGTGTCAGTCAAGTTTCATGATTTAATTTCATAGCGATCACCCGTAATAGTTTGAAGGGCAGAGCGGAAGACAATTGTGAGATTAGAGCAGCTTGCCCATGACAGACTACGAGAAGACAAGTGAAACCAGCGCATGCAGCATCATTAAGTAATTTCTATGCGTGACTGTGTTATTCGTAATAATAGTGAAAAAGTGTGATATGGATAGTAAAGAAGTTGATATGGTGCAATATTGGATATACTGCGACGTAGAATTTTCTTTAATGTAAATACAGGAGAAGTCAAAGGAGTATAAAATTCATATGAAAGAACAGATTCAATATAAACGATATGTTTCAGCTTGGCCACTGAAACATAATGTAGAAGGTGGATGGATTCTCTCTATACTAAAGTGAAGCATATAGAAGAAGCCCAGAAAGCTTGGCTTATTGAATGGGATGCTTCTATACGTCTTCTTGGTGCAGTGGTGCTTCTCTTTATTAAATCTTGCTTCGGATGAAAGTCTCATTCTTCTCTCGAGTATCTTTTTCCACTATCTGCCAGCTGTCTGATCACTTCAAGGCATTTCTCTTCCAACAAACCACTACTATTCCCAGCTATGCATGAATGAGAATGGGATTCTGAGGCTATTGCTCTATCTCTGCTTGAGAATACTTATACAAATATACACTAGGGCAGATATTTCGTTTCTTAGTGCGTTTTTTCTTTATCCGTAGGTTATTTTGTTCAACTACGGTGAAGTGACTCCCAACCTAGCAAAACCAACTTAACTCCCGACGACTCCCCAGGCAGAGTCCTCAGATATAAATACTCGCGCAGTAAACACACACGCTCACAGAAGATAAATATCTGTATAAGATATCATCATTGATCCACTTAGTTATTGTCGACGCATCACTCTTTTACTACTCCAGAAATAAATCCTATTGCTACTTCTACTGTGCTCAAGTATAAATAGCAAAGATATATGCAATTTTTCAAAACTTACTTCAACAAACATACCTTAGCCACTTGTATATACACTTATGTACTTTTACTTGACAAATGACAAGCACACTTAGCAATAATAAATTGGCTAACTTTATCAAGTACTAGGTACCCTAAAATTATACTATTACATTGTAAACAGGCCATTACCATTGTTAAAGGTAATGCAACCAAAATTATTCCTACTCAATTAAGTAATTTATAAATTATCTTGAGCTTGAGTAGCTTGTTATAACTTTTATTATTATACCCTGATGGTTATTTCATAGGTGAAAGCATCTACATCTTAATTACTACATTTTGTAACCATTTTCATTAGCAATGATTCTAATGATTCTCATTACTTTTATAATGCACAAACTATTATTAGTAATGCTTTTATATTGTAGGTGAGTACTACTTGATGAATGAGTATTTTATTTTTACTTTTTTAATATTGATCATTTTAGCATTCAGCTCTTCAGTGTTAGTACTCCCACATGTGAAAGCCATAGCTAATATAATACCTACATAAAAACAAGTTCTTTTCAGCGAGTAATTTAAAAACAGTGAAACTATTTTATATATAGGGGAAACACGCCATATTGCAGTAGGTAGGTATAAGACTTTTGTGGTTGGGTGGAGGTTCAGACAGTTGGCATTCGCATATTTTATTTACAGATTAGTTCACTAAAGGGAATCAAATGGTTGTATAATAAACGTAATGTAATGTAATGGGAGATAAAGTATGTACTAGATGTGGATGGATAAAACTACTAAGGAGAATCTTGGGTATATAGGAAACATTTCACATGGATATGGTGTGGTAAGACCCACAATGTAAATCATTAAGTCCAAGTATATCGTTTATGTGGAAAATCTGTGTACATTGTTGTACGTTAGTGTGATGTCTACTACATTCTGGGTAGTAAAAGATACCTGAAAGAACATTGTGGAGATGCATACCAGGAAATAACAATACTAATGTAAGAGAACAAACTTGCACATTAGTATAATGTAGTGCATGATAATCTACCCTAATATTATTTACCTACTTGGATGTACATATATGTATGTATATATACAGATAAATGTAATATTATTATGTCTACTTATTATGCAGATAGATATAATATATTAACATAAGTAAATACATGTGGAAAGATGTAGGACTTTGGAATGCGATTCCTTACACATGAAAAAAATTCATGTGAAGTTGTTCAAGGCAAAAAGATAGGATTCCAGAGAAAATTGTTACACAACGACAGTAAAGAGTTAGAAAGGTAATGGGATGGAATGTAACTTTATGAAAGGCAAGAAAGCGAAATATTACTCGACATTAAATAACTATGTTTTTACGGCAATGAATCAAAAGATTACTTCATGCTATGGCTGAAATTCTCAGGAGAGACTTATTTTCAACATTCCCACAACAACAAAACGCGACAAGCGGGTTGCATAACTACGTGCCACGAAATGAAAGAAACCTGAATAAAGAAAGATAGAATACCTTCGAATACTACTACAACTTGCATTTCTAGGATGGAAACGATCAGGAGCAATAACATGCAAATAGCTGAAACACGTAGTATATTTATATTGAGTCTGGGGGAAATACTTGGCAATACCAAATAAGTATGTGGAAGAGAAAAGCTGGAATTTCCTAATGGCTGTTGGTATGCAAAGTTAATGTAAAATGTATGCACTTTAATTCCTTCCACTGAGCAACATTTTGTCATAAAGATATATATAAATAGTGCAATCCCTCCCTAGTATATAACAAATACATTACGTTCTATCTACCACTTCCTTTATTCATGTAACTTTTACTAATTCTTCCATATACAGTGGTAGTAGCTTCTCTTCCCACTGATTTTAATTTGTTCTCTATGACTACTTTCAAAACATTTGAAATGCCATATCGGTTATAAGATAAAGGGTGAAGAACAGAATAGAATAAACTGCTTGATTGGTTTAACCTATCCGGTACCTATAGCACTTTCCTGTACATTTTCTTTTGTTCTTCTTAAGAAGAATTAATCACTGGGTCGCACAAAAACGTGTCATTCATTACAATTTTTGCTGATGGCAAAGAAAAATCATGTCAGAGTATAGTTGAAAGTAATTTAAGGCACAGCAAAGCTAAATTAACACAAGTAAATAATTTTTAAATTGAATTTTTATTTAAATTTCTGAATTCAAACTTTCTTGATCTGCAAAAAATGATGCGACGATTTACAGACATTAAAGGGAAAAAACTAATATGGTACATAGACTCACCATGCTGGCGGATTTGAAAGATTCTTTTACTTATGTGCATAAGTAACAAATAAAATATTTTCATTCAAATATTTGTCAGTATTATGGAACACCATCTTTCTTAAACAAGCAAACACAGTTACAAAATACCTGTCATTCCTTGAACTTTGTTTATGGAAGAAATCCAAAAGTTCACCTGAGATGTTTCCCAGATGAACGATGAACGGCAACACAGTGCCGTATTGTGCATCTATTTATGCTAAATACTTTTATTACTCTATGCTGCATTTCATGCAACCACTAAGTGAAAAATGTTTAAATAGTATTTGGTTGAGTAAAATGGTAATCTCGAGTTGGTAAAAGCTGCTTTATACTTATCCAAAGGGTATCTGTATATAAATTGTAAAATTATATCTGAAGTTGGTAGAGGATATGGAATATAAAGAGACAGAAATAGAACTACTCGTTCATGGGGTGTTTTCTCACGATGAAATGCGATCAAAGTATTCCATTCATCTAAGGGATTTCTCTTGTCCCTATAATATGTTTGTTTCCTTCAGCTTCTACTCGTCATGGAAAAGAAAATGAATAGAATGAATGTGAAACGTTTCTTTGACTCTGGGGAAGTATTACCTACCTCAAGTTAAATTGATAAGCTGAAGGGGAGATGAATCTTATCAACAACACTATAAAAACACTCATATAAGTTTTCCGAGTCTTTCTACGCACACATACAACATATACGTCTTCTCGTTAACAATTTTTTTTACAGATTTATTTCTTTGCTAGTTTTTTGATGGTTGAAGTTTCAGCCATCATAGCAGAATACAATTTACTAAAATGACAGTGAAAGCATAAAAATGAAAGTAAAAATGTTAATAACAATGAAAACCCGTAAAATTGTAATCTTGTATTATTATTTTGCATGTAATATTGAGTTGGTGTTGGTTGGTAAGGTTTAGTAATAATTTCTGACACGAAAAAAATATCAGATCATGCGGATGTAATGGCGGATGGCAAAGTCATGGGCGCAACTACAACACGGGGAATCAAATCTCATTATTCATATCGTCATAAGTCAAGCAAGGAATAAACGTTGAGCTATGTTTGCGTCATAGGTGCTTATTATTCAATGAATGATGTCGTTCCGCCTTGTTGACTTCGTTTTTCTTATTCCTCATCTGACTCGACTTTGTATGAAAAGTGCAGGAAAAACACCCCGTGTCAAATACTTGTCGCCGTTACATGTCCCCTTCCCAAATGGAGCATTATGATCAAAATGAGTAATAGCGAAAGCTTGAAAAATTAGGATATTTTTATCAACGCGTAAACAGAACGGGACAAACGAAGAGGGTGAGAGCAAGATGTGGGAGTCCCAAGGAACTTACCGTGTAATGCTCAAAGAACAACAGATATATCAACCAAAAAGTATATAAATCGCTCCGGCTTACGCAAGTTACGTTTTCTTTTATGTTTCTCTGTGAATCAGAAAGACCAGTAAAGTAGACATACAAATCTTTCCATAACTTGGCAACTTCACAGAAAATATCAAACTATAGAATACAGTCTTAAATCTTACATGAAACTTTCAGCTTGCTACTATTTGTATTTCTAATCGTACCCTCCTACGCATAAGCTCCACATAATTTTGACACAATGGTAAACACTGGTGACATTCATAATCACAGTTGTCTTCCTTTTATCTTAATCAAACCGTTTATAGTTCTAAATTAGCCATGAAAAAACTATAGGTATACATTTTTATGCAGTTTTTAATTCTCAGCCTTTAATTAGGTAACGTTTCATTGTGTACTTTGCTATAAACTGCTATAGATATGCTAAATGTGATGTGACACAAAGTAACCGAAATAATTAAAATGACTGCTTAAAAATGCAGATACACGCTTATATATATAAAAGATGCCTGCATATAAATGATGATACTAATATAGACTGTTAGTGTAGGTTACATTTATTAGTTGGAACGGGGCAGGCATATCGTAAATTGTTACTACAGAACTTATTACGACGGTACATGTACGCAGTCTTGAAAAAGTCATAGGAAGAGACGTGTGACAATCGTACCAAGTTAGGAAGTTGTATTTTATAATAATATACGTGCCTCAGCTGCTCTACATTTCGAATGACAAATTCTTCCACCGTAGGGATTGCAGAATACTTTAGCCTGTCCTCCATCCCTATAAATATATGCCATTGCCATTACTCGGTTTAACTATTAACGCTATTTTGCGTCTTTCGTCATTCTTAAGAAGAAATATTATTTTTGTTAGCAAAAGTAAACAAATATGAACACTATTTCCACAATTTATAATACGTATATATAGTGCATAAGTATATATAAGGAATTTATTTTTCTATATAGATACGTTTTTCTCCACGCACTGCTTCTTTAATATGTCTCCACTTCATACTTAGTTTATAGTATTTATTTAGAACTCCGACATTTATTCATAATTTAAACGTGCAAAGCAGCGATTTATACTTATTACTCTTATTGTTGGTATTTAAGTATAGATAAGTACAAACATTTCTTTATGACTTTATACTACATTTGACAGTGGTGCGCTTACGTTCGTCGGGATGTGAATAATAAGCGACGCAGTGCTTAAATCTTATCATGCCATCCTGTTGAAAAAAGTTACTTATGAAACACTTTTATTTGATTCATGAACCGTGACATTTGTAAGGATTCTTTTGCAAACCGTAGTCTCTGAAAAATTCAGATGAACACTCATTCATCATGCTTCTGACTTTGCCTATTTCCTTCATTTGCTTTTGACTTTTGACGAATATTTATTCAATAAATACCTACTTATTAACTTATTACCTACCTACAATTAGAATTGCAGTACCTATTTTTTAATACCAAGCTTTAATGAGTATGGACTAGGAGTTTCATGCACAATAGTAGAATTAATAAATGTAACTCTGTAATACAATTATCATCACTTCAGTGTATAAAAACTAAATCTGCTATCGACGATGTATGCATGTTATAAACGTATTTATTTATTAAGTAGTGCAATTTATCCCGCATTTTATTAATACTGCAGAAACGTACACTGTGCACGATTGCTTAATACTCCATGCGTACTCAGATTGATGTTCAAATGTTCAATCCATCCTAAAACACATTTACGTAAGTAGTAGAAAGTATCTATTACATGTGCACCCGATTATAAATATACATACTAGCTCAACTCTGTAAAAGAAAAGCCTTACCAACTCGGGTGTCTTTATACCTTACACAGTATAACTGATACAATATAAGCTATATTAAGATTGCACTTGTATTGAAAACGTAGTTAATTTAGTTATGCAACATTTGACATAGTAGCAATATCTATAGGTAACGACAATTTTTCAGAAACACACTTTTCGTACCTATAATTTGTAATCTCTTTTAGGAAAACTGAGCAGCCAGAAATGTCTGGCTTGTGAAGTACTACTACGGCCAACTACACGATCCGTCCTATTTATGGAAATGTATTTTAACTTTGGTAAGTGATGCAATCTCGTTGACTATGCTTTAGTAGCATTTTTCGGAAATGTTTATGCATTGCAGCACAAAATGAATCTTGTAGGAAGATCCGACTGAACATTGAGCACCAACAACGGAAGGAGTAAAAATCTTAGGATCCACCTTGTCTGTTTATTTAAGTCGGGGGCGAGAGTAATGCCCGTGGCGTCATGTGAATTAACAAAACTAATGCGACTGCAAGTGCACTACAGCAAACACTTGAATGATTATTACAGAAGACGACAGACGACTTCAGACGAGTCTTCTGCTTTCGAGATACCTATATAAGCGAAGTATACAAACAGACATGTGGAGTTGCCAGCTTTCCTTATGTGTGTGTGTTGAATACGACTTCTTTCCTGAAAATTTCTACTTGACTTAATGTAACATTTACGAAGTGTCTTCTTTTCAACTTGTACTTCATGACAAATAAGCATTTGCTTGGATTTTCCCATTAAGTAGTAACAAATTCAGTATCTGTGCTCCGTACTTCCGCTCAGCTTACAATTTTCTTGAATATATTGTTCTGTTATAGTCCAAGTGTTATTTGCTGAGAGGATTTGGTCGTCTAGAGCTGCTTTCTCGTAATGCAACTTATATATGTAGATTGAACAGAGCTATGAAAACATTCGAAATACATGCTTGCATACACAAATACAACAGCGAGTAGATAGAAGAGCAATCTGCAGTGTTGAAAAATGCGAAAGCAGAATTCATAATAAATGGGGTGTTTAATGAAAGAGTTTTTGCCGCCCGGCTGGTTGATGACTCGTGCAGTATAATGCTTAGGGTCTTGGTCTCACAACAGCCTTTCAACTAGACAGACACAGATACTTATGCACTGATGCTGATTTAATGGAGATTATAGTACTTCCTTCTCATATTCTACATATTTTCCATCCTTTTTATACACAAACATATAGAGTAAGTATAGTATTATGATATTATTATGTGAAGTCATATTGCTCATTGTAGACCATTTTGGTTACTCAAGATAGGACTTCGTAAGCGTAAAAATTATTCAAGAAATCTTGGTTGTAGTAGGCAGAATGCAGTGTATAAATAGTAGTACTATAATATACTATAAGTCAATTTGTGTGAAAGAAAAGTATTTTAAGACTAAAATGGTGATTTTCTTTCAGTTGGTAAGGTTCAGTTGATTGCCAAAGGTACCAGGGAATACATAGAAATGAGAATACAACTGCATTATGCTAGATTGCGTAGGTATATTGCATGGAAAATTTAATGAGAGTTCAAACCAGCATTTTATATAAATCATGAAATCTAAAGTTACAAAATAAACAATTTCTAACCGTCCAATCAAGTAGCGGAGTAAACAGAGACACAGTCTTGTGAACTATGACACTTCAACCTACTGATGCTGTGTTAGTACAGATAAAAACATGAATTGTCGTTTCATTTTGAACATTAAATCATTGATAATCTTCAAATTCAAAGTTGACGACTTTTACTTTCAAACAAAATAAGAATTCAAGCAGCAATGTTTATAATATACAGTAACATGAAATGATGTTTTAACTTATTAATTACTCTAAAAGTCAAAGGTTATGAAACCGAGTTGACCGATTAACCCCATATTCGATTTTACTTTATTATATATGTCCCCACTGGTACGTGTGCCAAATTTGAACCAAATATCTTAACCCGTTCTTAAGTTATGGTGGTAAAGAACGGATATAGACAAAATGGAAGCTTGATCATTTCTATAAAGTAGCTCCGCTGCTTAATAATTACAGGTGTAATTATTTGGCTACAATATTCCAGCAACTTATATCTGTACATACTGAAAATAGTTATTTGTGTTGAATCTTATAATTTGTCATTATTTATGCATACTTAGATTGATATTTAAATGTTCAATCCATCCTACAACACATTTATGTGCGTAAGTACTTAAGTAGTAACTATACATATTGCATGTGCACCCAATCATAAATATATACACTAGTTAAACCCTGTAAAAGAAAAGCATTACAAACTCTAGCATCTAGTCCTTATATGTACTTACCATATATACCTGATACGATGTAAGCTATATTATGATTGCATTTGTATCGAAAACTGAGTATAGTTAATTTGGTTATGCAACATCTGATATACTAATAGTAGCATGCTATGTGTTGATAGCGTTGTGTAGCAATATCTGTAGGTACATAACAACAATTTTTCAGAAACACACTTTTCTTACCTATAATTTGTAACCTCTTTTAGGAAAACTGAGCAGCCAGAAACGGTTTGATTATTTGGCTACACAATATTTCTATAACTTATCTGTTCATACTGAAAATTGTTATTTGTGTTGAATCTTATAATTTACCATTCGTTCTCTTAACTCTATAAAATTCGGCGTAGCATAGAAAGAATGATAATTATTATGAATCAACCTATCCATAACTATAAATGTCAATACACCCACATCAAATTGGACAATTAATTAATTAATACTGTCTGTAGTCTGTACGAAATAGTTAATAAGTCTGATTATCTGATTATCAATCAAGAGCTAACATATATTATTGCCACATGTCGCATAGAAAAGTATTTGTTGACTAGACACAAGAATTATTTCCTAAATCAGAAAGATGTCTAGTGAATAAACGAGATACAGAAAAGTAAAGTCGTATGTAATACAATTCCTAAATATAACGTCAATGTAAGTTGGCCTCGCCAGATCTTGGTTTATGGCCACATACTAGTAGCTAATTCTGTATTTCTGAACCCTCACTTGTTGTACTTAAATCCTTGATTGATGTGACAGTAGATGTAAAATATCATAGGCAGAAACGGAAACGATGTAGCTATACATACATGTGGCTGTAGGTCTATAAAGTTCAACCCAACAGAGTATGGAAAACACATAGGTGGATACAAATATGAATCTGTTGAATTGAAGACTGAGTTGCTTTCCTGTTCAATTTTATGGTGAAGGGTTGTGATGGTGTTTAAACCAACTGTTATTTTTCACCGACATTTCTTTCGACTTCCCCTCTTGAAATTTATTGGCAGTCATCGATAGCTTTTCAAGAAGATGTCTACAATTATTAGAATATTGCAAGCATTTCATCATACTCTACATTCAACATTTCGTTGCTGGGAACATGCAAGCTCATTAAATCATATTTTCTACCAGTCAAGCCTGTTTATATGGTCATTTGTTTGCATTCACATTTAATAGTTTACGAGTTTTTTTAGTTCTTTTGGATTACTTGGGTTAGTAAATTTCTGTTAGTAAATAAATTTACATACGTACTTACTTGACTTCGACCTTAAATAACTTAAAGAAATGGTTAACGATACATTTTGAGACGTGAATATGAAAAGAAAACTTCAATTCTTTATTTAATCCGGGTGAGTTTGATGAGTTCACCGTTCTATCTACGCCTTCAACCGAAAGATACTGTATTTCAAATTCTCATTAAAGAATCATTTATTCTATACACGCCGGTGCGTTTCCTTTGCAAAAAGAATTCTCCTCCCCCTCTCTTACTTTCCGCAGTAACAAATTCGTATCACTAATTTAGCTCTAAGGAAGAATTCACATGTGGAGTATTTAATTAACGAATTCCCTGCTCAACAACCCTCCCCAAGGCAGCTCATGATAAGTATTTTTTCCCTAAATATTTCAGGGAAACATGAGGGACAATCTGAGTACTGTATAAGTATCTGTAGGTGTATGTATTGTACATACGTCTGTTTCTCTATAGGTATTTGTATTTCTATGCAAGAGAAAATAAGGCAAGTGAACTGCCTTTATACATTACATTACACCCTCCATGCATAACACCATGATGCGTTGAGGCTAAATTAAATTTCTCACTTACATCCCAGTATTGCATTGTGGCTGCTTGAATTCAACTATACACTACAACCACTCCAGGAACAACAGGGTAGAAACAGGTCTCATCTACCAGTCAGGCCGTATTTAAAATACTATTCCTTAAGAATCAACGTAATTCAATTTTTGGATTATAAAAACTCAATTTGTACAATGAGTTTTCATTACTCAAGTCACATTCACGTGTATACATGTTTATAAATTACATAATGCATACCAGGCTTTCATTCTAAAATTCAATCCCGCAACATCAAAAGAGGCTTCTGCACGGCAGAAAAGTACAGTATAAATACACCCGTGCTGCTTTAATAAGATACATACCACGTCTAAATGTATAAATACTTTATGCAAGATTTAAAATTTACATGCATGATATAAGTACAAAGAATTTTAACCTTGGTAGGATTGTAGTTTCATTATGTAATAATTACATAATATTTGTAATTTCGACGATACCGAGTATGAAATCGTCACACTTACACTGATGGTCTGCTGAGTGGGGTTGTATGGTGAAGAATTTTCATTTTAATAATGAATCACCGATATTTCAATAAATACTTATTTGCCCCATAAACAAGGTGGAAATTATGACTCAACCTAATAACATAAAATTAACTAATTCTTAACTTCAAGTAATTATACAAATGGTTGTGTAATATGTGTAGTACCAGAACGCTTTAAAACACTAAATACTATTTTATGAACAAATGATATCCTTAGGGAGAATGAAACATTTGTATTTAAGTTTTAGTTATACTTAATGGAATGGACTATACCTATATACACATACCTAAGAGCTAAGACTCTCATTACAATTGTATGCAAATTTTATTTTGTTTTTATTTACGTATTTAAACCATATGTACGCAATGTGGTGCATATTTGCAATAAAAAAGTATGCAACTTTTTGCTGTACACTTTTAGTTTTTACAAAACTTTTTTAAGTAGCTACAAATACAGATGTACTCATAAACTGTTAGAATGGTAGACATATTGCAATTTAGTTGAAACGTGAATACTTGCGTCGTAAAATGGAAACATCTTAAAATATCATTCCTTTTCATATTAGTGCCAAGTTAAAATATGATTAGAGCTTATATGATTCTTCTCTGTTTATGATCATAAATTGCCTTGTTGCTGCAGTAGTAGTGGGTCAAAAAAAACTGTGCAAAAAAACTGTCAACATAATAGCTTGCTGCATAATAGGAAGCAACTGTGTGGATGCATTATTATGTGCTATGAATTCAAGGAACTGTGTGAAGCTACTAATACACATGCAGGGCGTGTATGTGTCTATATTCCAAGAAATAATAATATTATTATCTGACACTTACCAACATGGTAATGACATTATTTAGCTTATGGGACGTTATGCAGTATAAACGGTTGTGAATAAAACTTCGGAGTTGTAACTTGTATGCGCTGTCACGTCATAAACCATCATGCATCAAACTCTATATTACACAAAGCATTTTTCATTGCTTTTTGGATGGACGGCGATAGTAACGAGTAGGTACTTATAGAGTTATGTGTAAAAGACGACTGACACAGATAGAAGTGTGGGAGTAGGACGTAGGAGTACTAGTACAAGTTTAGTTGTGGCCTATCGCATGATATTATATCGCAAGGTTTGATAGTAGTTGGAGTTGTCGACTTGCATTCTTTTAGGGAAATGCCTTGAGTTTGACATGATGTGAGTGTTAAAAAGCGTCTTGATTGAAGTGGAGAATTCCTCAGACATGTGTTCCATGAAAACTATTATTATACACTTTAGTTCAGTGGGAGAGAATGAAAGAACATGTCTGCAAAGTACAAGATAAAAGACCCAGTCGGTTTGCACTCATTCGAGCATCCCCTTCTCATTCATTTTCATCTGAAACTCATTTTTTAGCATTTGTGAACAGCTGAGAATAGGATTTATGAAATTTCATGCCTGAGTGATTGTCTTGATGAAGTGAATTACTTCGTGTGGTGTGTGTGGTGGTGAAATGGTACTGAAACGTGATGCCTTTAATGAGAATCCACCTCTACGTAATACTAAAATGTAACAAATACTATGCTCTGTACATAATAATACGTTCTACTTTCTCCACTATAACAGCAGAAGAATAAGGATCTAGTCTAACTATTCATCTCATGTCATGGCATGAGCTTTTTGATTTAAAAAGGCCAAGCTGAGGACTTCTAAGAAGCGACAAAGTAGTTTTTTAGACATTGTTAAAGAAGAAAAAGAAATAGAAGAATGCTTCTGTGTATATGAGTTAAGTTAAAGAATGATGTTTTCTCGTGAAGACTTTACATTATATTAAGAGTTTGTTTTCCACGTACAACATAAATACATTTGATACGTATCCTGGAGGAAGTCTGTTTTATAGAAGTACTATAATAAAATAACAGTGCAGTGCGTGGAGGAGAAATGTAAACTAAAAGAGAGGACGATGGAGAAGTAGCGAGAGAGAGACTGTGAGACTCAACTCTTCACAATCAGCTCAGCATGGCATCCAGGAGACAAAACCTACGTTGACACCATAAGGAAATTAATGATAGTTCCCGAGGTATTCCAATTTTTCTGGTCTATTTAATTACACAACCACTTGTGTTGCTTAAGCATCCCACAGCTTCTCCTTTCATGTTTTCTTGCATTATTTGACCGTATTTTATCGTTTCATTGTCCCGCTTTGTGATGTCCCGTTCGTTCAACGTGTGAGTCGTCAGGTCTCCTCTGGTATTCTTTCAGCACTTTCAGTTCACAAGCTTCAATTCAACTGAAGGAAACACAAGGATGTTCTGTGGAAGTAGAAGAACGCCCGAACATCTGAGAGCTCGGCTCAACTCTTCGTATAAAAAGATCCGTTACGTTGTTTGTTAGCCATATTCTTGCAACAAAGAGCTTTCTTATTGACTTTTCAGTGCTGGTCGTGTATTTGTGCCACCATTGCCATCATCTCATTTCATTTCAGACTTTCCCTTTATTATTCTCACAAGGGACATAAGCCCAAACGTGAAATAACTGGAATAATCACCCGTAGACGAGTCTTCCTTTACACAAGAGTCAAAGAGACCAGAAGAACAGATTCAGATTCAACTTAAGAAGATCTGTGTAGTATTAAGTACAAGGATATAGCTTCTGGTTGCTAGGATGAAGCAAAACCTCCGGCCACCTTTCCCAGGTTCGTTTGGGTATTCCCAATTATAACACTAAATACTGCAGAAGTACTAGGGATGGTTGTAAGTACTTTCTCTAGATTCTGCAACGAAGTTGAAAGCATTTTAAAGAAAATACTCAGGAAAATGCTTCTTGAGTTATATTGGTTTTGTGTAAGGTCTAAGGGTTTCAAACTTGGGCTTTTCTTGTGGTCTCTATTGCTACGGTAAGTAAAGGAGCGCCCAAGAGGTGGACGGACCGGCAGGAAGGTTGATTTCCATGGAAAACGAATTCCCGTCGACATAAAAGACACTAACTTTGAGTATATTTTATTAGGGAAACAATATTCCATGCTGAGTTTGTACTAGCAGACCTCCTTTCTTCTCGCTTTTCTCCACGAGCCTTGCTTTACCATACTTTCTGACTCTGCCCTAAATGTTCTACTTGGTTGTTGTACTTGTATGTGCCACTATTATCCAGCCTGCCGTGTCTTTTTTTGGGATGTATATATAGGACATACTGGTTTAGGTTGTACATCTATGCTACATAATATGTAGGCAGCACATAGGGATATTGTACTTAGGTGTAGTAGGTATGTACTATCTGCAAACAGTTTTATATCAAAGTGAAAGTTGAACTTTCAAAATAAGCTTGCGAAAGTTAAGTGAGTAACAGGAAAAATTTTTATTCTCATTTTCACCATACATGGAGTAGGCTCTTCCCTTTGAGAGAGCGAGAGAGTAAATAGTTTCAAAGAACACAAATACAATGACCCTGTGTAACACCGTGAACTGTCAGAAAGCCTTTCATTAGATCAACCAGCTAGTAACTAAAAGTAGGAAGAAAAGAGAACGCAAGTCATAAGTTATAGGTTTCCGTCTGACTTGAAGTGACAGACTGCTAACTTCTCACCACACACAAACAAAACCTCAAATTTCTTAACAATTATTTTGGCAGAAAGTAAGAAAAAAGACAAATGTATGTACATTTAGCAAACTTTATCCGGAGCACGAGGTGGAACTTGACACGAGGTGGTATAGTTTTGCTAAGACACCAAACAAGCAACTGCGTCAGCTCTCACCATTCCTTACTAAATGTGAAATTAACATTTAGCATTTCTTTGTTTGTGATTACCTTCGAGCAACTCTCTTGTGTCGTTTTCCAACCATTAAAATCCCAGTAGAACTCCCACTAAGTCAAATACACCATAAAGTCATAAATTAGATTAAGAATTGCACTACAACAAAAGTAAAGCTGGGAAGATTAGAGTTAATCCATTTCTCATAGTTTACTCGTGTCAAAATTGAATTTATGTGACGTTAGAAAAAGTCGCTTCGCAAAGGTTACTTCGTCGAGAGAAGGTGTAGTAGTCTAAGCAGAAAGAGTAATAAAAGGCCTTTAATTTCCCATAATGTCTTCAGAATGTTATTAATAGTACCACCGCTACTTACAGCTATGTATTATATTCATTTCTTGCTCTTGAAGATTCCTCATACTCATACAATCTACACAGAATTGACTTTGCTACTATCTTTCCCCTTTAGTACCTACTACATACTACTACTAGTAGTAATATAATTTAGAAATGTTAAAATAAAATCTACTGAACTCTTTATGAAAGAATGAAAATACCAAAATGATAACCCTACGGACCTTTCTCTTGTTAGTACGTCATCTACACAAGCTGCATACGATTACAAAACGCTATGAAATGAAAGACTTGAAATTTTAATGTCCGATTAGTTACGAGCCAGTAAGTGAGAAGACAAGGAAAGAAACGTTTTATTATTGAGAGAGCAAACTGTCTCGTGAAAGTAAAATCATTCATGAGCGAATCTATAAACTTCCATCGATCTTCTGCATTATCTACACATATAAATCCATTCTCGCATCTGATATTGCCTGACTTGCTTGCATATGGATAATATAATGCTTGATGGCAAAAGGAAGATAAGAAAGATAGCAAAGTAGTCTGCAAAAGCTGAGAAGCGTATCACCAACCACTCACTACATGAAATACTTCTACTCTACTACTGTGGTGGTGGGATGGAAAGAGTAGTTCGTGGGTAATGCAAAATTTTATGTCCGATTTGATATGAAAAAGAAACTGAGATGTTCTCCTATCTGTGTCCTAGTCTTCTCTCCCTTGGTATATTTTTACACATATTATACATCTCTCTCTCTCTCTCTTTTGTAGTCACACAGTTATATAAGTGAAGTCATAACTCAAAAAAAGCAAGTGAAAGTAATATGAGAACATCCACACGTTCGGGCAGATATAAGTAGTAAAGAACTTTCTTGAATTACTATCAAAGATGAAACGATCGTATGAATGAAATGTATTGACTTGAGCAGAATATAAAAGAATAGAATGGAACATATCAACTAATGCCCCACTACTACCATTATATAATAGGCATCTGTAGTGATACATCTTGCCCGAGCATCCACTAATATTATATAATACACAAAAATATCATTCATATGCTGCAGTAGTCGTATGGTTATCTCTTTACCCATTTTAGAACAGCTATTTCCAATTTCCTTCAACTATATAGTCGACAGATAATACGAGGAATCGTGAATGACATTATGTACTGGTAAATGCTATTGCACACAGCACACTCAGGGTGTACTGTACATTACACTATTTATACTATACAGCTCTTTGACTCTTCTCTGACGTACGTAGTATGTGTACGTGAGTGTAACTTAACTGGTAACGGATATTCTTTTATAAATGGATATAATAATATCGGCATTTGCACATTGATGTATGTGT
This sequence comes from Pogonognathellus flavescens, assembly GCA_019776165.1. Classification (NCBI taxonomy): domain Eukaryota; kingdom Metazoa; phylum Arthropoda; class Collembola; order Entomobryomorpha; family Tomoceridae; genus Pogonognathellus; species Pogonognathellus flavescens. The sequence continues at coordinate 123,716 of JABASD010000046.1, read as the reverse complement.
CCATGCATTTTAGTCGAGAAGCGTGTTATGAAAGGTATAATATCTGTACATTAGCAATATAAAGCTGTACTATCTGTGAATTGATAGTATGTTGAATAAATAGAGGAGACGGGTGGATAGGAAACGACCAATATTGAACTGAATGTAATTACACTACTGACGGAGGAGCCAGAGGAAAATGAATTGCGTATGATGCCATCAAATTGCATTGTAAAGCCCAATAGAGGAAAATTTATCATTCTTTTCATGCGTCCATCCTCAAGTTTTCTCTATGTATGGATATGTATACACATTACATGCTATGCTGCACTTTCCGCTATGAATTGCCTTAGTAGACCGACAAAGCAGTCACTGGATATTTTCAAACGTCAAACTCTGTAAGAACTACCTATGTAGATATCTGTACATGCAGTAAACGACTGCACAAGAAAGTTGTATCTATATAAGACATCAGCATGTCTATGTAGTAAAGTTAATTCATAAGATTTGATATGCTGGTGTACTTAAAGTCGATTTAATTGATCCTTCCTCTCTTCGCCGTGGTAAAGTTTATGATTCCATTTTAAGTTTATTCATGGGTTCAACATCCTCACAATCCTCAGCATTACAATAACAGATTTCCAATAATATTTTATTATGTCGCAAAATGAAAATACTGATAGAATAACACTATTTATAATAATATTCCTGACAATTTGTTATCTAATATGAAGAAAAATCTTTAACATCACAATCATTATACCTATCTGATATTGTATGTATCTATTTATTTATGTACACCATACTATGCAACCAAGTACCTAATAAATCTAGGCAGTATTTACCAATTGATGCATGAAATACCAGAACTGTATCTGTTAGATATTTATAAAAATATAAAAGAATTTGAAAATCCATATAATTAAAACGGCGAAAATATTCTATACTGTTATAGAAATATTTATTATAAAAATTACAATATTTATAGGACATTATGACATATAGTACTATTTTAATGTTTTTTTTACCATACAGACAATGAAACTAGCATTTCCTAGTCAAGTGAGCTGCGAACTAATCAGTTAAATCTCCGCTTAACGTTGTCTGCAGAAATGGTCAAGCCTATATTATGGTATCTTCCAATGTGAAGAACCACATAAAGCATTCCCCACCACCGTTGCATGAGTGTAGCTAAAGTGGATTTTCTCGTTAAAACGATGCATCACATCTCACCATGTTCTAATACGATTTCGTCCATCCCCGTAGGCAAAGTAATCAATGGAAAAACAACGAAGGCAAGGGAGAGTGATAGTATTTTTGGCAAAAGTACACATACCTAATGTACTTCTGCTATTGACAACAAATAACTAAAAGTAGTCACACTAAAGTTTACACAAAGCATACATATGGTAGTCATCATCTCCCGCTTCTGTATGCAGTATTCACTAAAACCACAAATAATTAAAGCTAACTTCGATTTCCATGAATAATCAACTCAGAACATTGATTACGTGTTGATGCGTTTCAGGCTATCGTTCTTACATATGTCTTATTACTTTGAACTGCACATATAGTAGTCACTATAATTTTATAAGACTGCCAGTTTGGTTAAGTAAGTATGGGATGATGCATCAATAATATTTGAACCTTTGAACAAGTCAAGTCTATTGGAATGTTAATACAAAACTGTAAGGAGCCTTGAGCGATTGAAAGGTGCATTCTATTACAAGGACCGCAGTCACTTAACGGATTGAAAAATAATGTAAAATCAGCAGAGCAAAAACTTAGCAGCATAAAGAATTCGGATGTTCCCGAATAACATACAATACAAAGAAGTAAATGACAAATACTAGAATGGATGTATAGAGAGAAAGGGAACTTGGACAGTGAACTCATATATATATTTATAATATTGAGTGAGAGAAAGAGGGACGAAAGATTAATGTTCTGTTTCGGCTGAAAGCAGCACGCAGCATTCCTCCCTTTTCATATATGCCATTACCAATTCAATGTCGATAAGCCGTCTGTCTGAGTATAGACGAGTTCACAGTTTGTGTATCACAGAAACCATAATATATAATATGATTGCCACTTTAGTTATATCTACAAAAGACAGGGAGTTGCAGATAGAAGAGTGGTCTTACTTTTGCGGCACAAGATAATGACATAACTCATGAGGTTTACTCACATTTACACGTAGCCGCTACAAATACACATATATCATCCTTAGCATTATATAAAAACGGTTAATTTTACACAAGAGGGTAAAAATACTGATTAATGGTATCGTCGAAACAATTGACCCTGAAGTCTAATGTCCATTACCACCAGTTAGTTTCATACTCTATCTTTGTAATGCGGTTTAAATCTTCTCTCTCCGTTCCAGACTACTCCCTCCTCTAGAAACTCCCTCAAATCCGAAATTTGTCCAGTGCCAACATAAAACTAAGAAATCCACACAGATACCTGACTTCGGGCGAAATCAACTACCTAAATAGATTATAGGTAATTATTGGTTTCCGCTTTCCATTAATTAGGAAAAGCCAAAAGAACAATGACTTAGGATTCTTAATCACGAATTTATCCAAATATTTTAGTACCTACAAATTCAGTTTAGCCATTTCCCAAGGGAAAGTTACAGAAAATCATTATTTACAGTAGTATGGAGCATAATGAATAAATGAACTTACTTGAACTTCTTTCATTTCTGAACAAAGAAAGAAAATTATGCTTTCCCTGAAATTTGTATTGAATTAGTGAAATAATTTAAAGCATATGTTATCACTTTAAGGCATACCTATATACCTACATTATTACATTACAAAGGATGTGGGAATCATCTATTCAAAGAGCCATGCCGTGAATGCGAGGATTAGCTGTGTAGTCTTTGAAATTTCAAAAGTTATTACTGAGAATGGAAACTGGAGGCTTTTTAAGTCTAGAGAGAGAGAGAGAGAGTGAGACCCACTTATAAAATAAAATATAGGGAAAGCCAAAGTGACTGACGAGTGAGCGAGCAAAGAATTAACTGCACAATGTAAGCAAAGAAGATGTTATGATTGCACTTACATTTAACAAGGCTTGGTTCAACTTGGTTAATCTTGGTTTGACGTAACGCCAGCCCAAGCCTAATTCCAATTGTTCTGCTGGCTTGGTTAGTCATGGTTCCCATTTCCTTCTTTTTACTTGAATTCTATCTGTATCATCACATTGCACACAAGCAAGAAAGGGCGAAAGGGTATAAGAAAAGCATTTGTTGAAAGGCAGTTAGAAGAAAGAAAGAGACAGAAGGAGCAGGAGAGTCCTGTGCAATTCTATACAACACAAAAGTTAGAGAAGTTGAAAGACTCCCAAGCGAACTCAAGTCAACTTAACTAAAACTCCACTAGGTTTCCATTCTTCCAACCTTTGCTAGGTTAGAAAAACAGTGTCTATTGCTGATTTCATTAAGGACCCCCTCGACAGTTTCCTCCCTCTCATTTTCATTTTCATCTCGGTATGTACATTTCCTCGTGTAGACAGCTTAAATATCCTTGTATACGGCTTTCAGCTAAGCTCGACTTGAAATGAAGATAAGAAAAATATCATTGTAACATGCAGTGGTTTGCTTTATGTAGGAGCTGAAGATGTAGACATATAAGGTAGTTAAAGTAAAAGGTATACGTTTTAGGGACATAAGGTAAAGACTATGTCAGAACAGCACAAAATGGATTACACAACCATACTGTGTTCTACGGCTTGTTAAGCTCAACGTAAAGTAATTCTCTGTTACGCCATGCCACTCATTCCCGTACAATCATGCCGCACAATTTAGTTAATTGAATGAAAATACACATTTTTCCCTTTTAGCTTCAGGCTTCTTTAACAAATATGTAAGTAAGTATGTAGAATGTACGAGGAATTATACCGCGGCTATTGTTTTACTTTTATGTGGGTATATCCCTACCACTTGAATATTATGAATTCATTGGATGCAATAGAATTATGTGAGGACACAGACACACGTTGCAAATAATACTATGTGATGAAACTAAAGCCTTTCCTCCTTTCTATAATAAGTGGGTTGTACAACGTGCTAAATCTGCTAATCTTGCCCTCAAGCTTTTTTACACTCGGCGAAAGGTACTTTCTCTGCTAAACCATTCAACCAACACAACTACTCCTTGGGCACATGTTCTTTATTCACGTACTATTATTACTTTTATAGATTTAGGTTCTAGTAGTAAATAGGGGAAAAACGAAGTACCTACTAAAGTACCTATACATATGACAGGAAGGAATGTTTTATAAGGTTTGATTGTAAGGGCGTATTTAGGATTTAGAAATGTGGGACTCGAGAGTATTTTGTGGGACTCTGAGTAATCTGAGTCGCAAATTTTGTCCTCTTTGTTCGGAATCTGGGAGGGGGGTCTCGAGTCCGGTGCCTTGTTACGCCTTTGTTTGATTGAATAGTAATATAGAAATAGTATGTATATCTGTAAATATTATAAGCTCATGCATGCGTTTTCCAACACTCAGCTTCAACCGCTTTTATAGAAAGTACTACTATATATGTATAATACATAACACTGCATATGTATAGATATGAATATGTATGTATAGTATGTACCATGATTTCAATAAAACATCCTTAGGTTTCCCTTTGTGATCTCCGAGAATTATAATTTAATATTAGATATTATTAAAGCTGCACTCACTCGCGCATTATTGCTCCAACCAATCGGCAATCATATAGAAGGGATTGGATGAAATATGAGATTCAAGCTTTACTTGACTTGGCTTCATTTCAAATTAGACCAGCTAGCTGATTCAACTGGCTTTGAGTGGATGGAAATACTCCAATTATTTAGACCCAGACGAGTTATAAGTATTTGTGCATGCTTCCAGGATTTTATCGTACAAATAAATGCCGACGCTAAATTTTTGTTGCGTTGCATGCGTTTAAAGTAAAAGCAAATCGTAAAAATATTTTGCATGCGTAGGTTTAGGCTTTCGTTTTACCCAAACATGAGCATAATATTAACAACTTGGTATACTATGTCAATATTATGCTCATGTTTATGCTCATGTTATACATAGTGTATTCTATAAATATCTACCAGCTATACTAACCTGAACAACCGAAATCCGACTATCGGTAAAGAGTTAGTAACATTCCCAATAATAAATAGGAGCACGTTGCAGATAAATTGAATCACTGAAATGCATTTTTTGGCAGTTGAAAACTAATTGATTTCAAATTGTTATGTCCCTTCCTTCTAATTAGTTCCCATTCAAGGGTACATCTAGGATTTGAAAATGGAGGGTTTGAGATATATGACGGGGTCGGCATATACAAAATTAATTAATTAATTAACGGGCTTAATTGCGACCTTTTGCTGCAAATAACCCCTTAATCAGAATAAGGGGATACAAAATTCATGAACCCCTGAAAAGCAGTGGCCATAAGTTTCCTAATAATATTACAGATTTACAAATGAACTTGCAGCCAAAAATTAAAACCCAATGGCGATGGTGATTAATGTAAAGACAATAAGTACACATAACGACATCACGATATCGGCAAAAAATTTATTCTTCATTGAATTTCTTTTCTGTTAAGTTATCTGAAATTTTTATTGTCACTGTCAGCCAAAAGAGTGTTTCATTAAATGGTTCCATCTGCATTTATCTATTTAAGAAATAATTATCAGCGTAAGGGATTTAATTCAGTGGCAACATAATATAGGCTGGGGCTGGATCCAATAATACAGGTATAACTTACTAACTTATAACTGTGGTTTATGAATGAGATAGACATTTCTGATTTAACTCAAACCTTAAAGGTACTCTCTTCGAATCCATAGTATAGTATAAAAATGCTTATTTTAAGACGCCAGATTATTTTGGTCGCGTTTGCCAGTCTTCGTCTTACTTCCAGGTATACTTCAATCCAAATTAAATTTCGTAAAGACAACATAGGTAATATTTATTTGTTTCTGGCTCTATTAGAACGTTGTTGGTGAAAGCATAGCTTACGTAATGCAATGACACAATTAATATTGGTAGTGCCACAATTGCGTTTCAAATGAAATTTTTGCGACGAAAGTAAACTGCGCAATGAAATAACTTTTGACATAAAATCCGTCGAGATGTTCCTGTCTTGATCTTGTTGTGAAAGCTGAAGAAGACTAGAGTTTATGGAAATTTTATACCGAAGCAAATGCTAAAGTTGCGCTGATCTTACTTTCTCTCTTGTCAACTCAACTCTCTGTTTTCTCAAGTCTGGTGACAATGAGATGAACTCAACTTCCTTCCGTTTCTTAGTGGCCCAAGTGACACACACATAGCGAAGACATTACACCATGACATCTTCATACACTCGTCCCAATCCTCCCATCACACGATCTATCACACACACTTACACTACACAACCCAAGAAAGTCAGCTTCATTCACACAGCATCTCCTATATAACTCACGACAACTTACATTCAACAATTTCATTCAATATTGTACATTTCGCAAAGACTTACTGTACTACTCCATACCACCATCTCTTCCATATTATAATATAAGTAATATTCTCTGCCGTTTGATACTACTAGTAATAGCTGGCTAGTAAAACAAGACAATTCCCGTAGAGTCGTTTTATTCCGTTTAAAATTCGTACAGTAGTATCAGACTCGCGTCCTTTCTTTCTTAGCTCGTCCTGACTTGACTTACTTATGTGGGTAATGTAATGTAATGTTGGAGGTAGTTTACGCTACTTTTTCTACAATGACTTTAGTCCCAGGATTCTCTTTAGTCTATGCGAAATACAACGATGCACCGCCTTGGTGAGTATGCTATTATCCTCTACAAGTATAAGTGAGGAAAAGTCGGAAAGGAAATGGATAGAGAGTCAAAGAAAAAGTCTCAGGAGCCCTGCGAGAGAAACTTAGCTAACACTATTCAACTCACTCAACTAACTTAAACATTGCTAGTTGGATATTCACGATATTTCACGTAAGCATATATACAGATGATGACACATACGTTATGTACTAAATACCTACATTTACGATAGCACTTCGTTTTGCTTTCACTACTACCAGACAGTTATGGAAGTACCAGTCGTGTGTGGTATAGAGTCTGTAGTAGTAGTTGGTAGTAAAGAGAATTTTATACATATGAAAACACACTTACTGCTATCTACCTTTATTCTTGTACATGTTCCGAAGGAAGCTTAAAGCAATTCTGTGTTTCATATAGTTAAAGTTATACATAGAGTGGAATTCTTATTCATTGTTATAAAGATTCCAAAGATCCTTCTCCATAGTGTTACCTTATTACCACCACCTCACACCGATCAACTATTATCGTCGCTCCGAGTTTCCTCTCTACTTCATTCTGCAATGCAAGTGCCACGCCGAGGCTTATATGAGTAAGTGTAGCTTTGGAATACAGATAAGATAACTTACACCTACTTACTTCCCTACACGGAGTGGTGATGTGAGCTAACGGGTGAGGTCGAAAATTCCCTGGTCACGATTTACGACCTATCAACGTCTGACCTACATTCATGCACATTTATAAGTGTACTGTACTTTTCCTCTGCCTTCTTCCCGGAGATTCCTCCAACTCTTCTTCTTCTACCACCACCACACACCACTTACCTCTAGACAAGACACATACATATACATACATTCACACTACTAACACAGAACAAATAGTATGCACTCCTTTCTTGTTACTCTTCTTTACAACCAACTTTAACACTCATTCCCTTTTAAACAACAGAACACATCCTATATGCCTGTTATCAACCTTAAGCAGTACATGAAGGATGTAGTGCACCCGCTATTTTAGAATGTACATTATTGCGTAGTTATAGAAAGTAGTTATAGTAGTAGGTAGTCGTTTTGTAATGTATTATGCTCTAGTCAGTGCATAAGTGCTTATATATTACATTAGTGCCTTACAATGATAGAGTTAGCAGTTATACTACTGCACATACACATTCATATTATATAGTATAACTATATACCTACTGTGAGTAAGTGTCTACCCACAAACACCGCAGATAATTGCACTAGTGCATGTGTGTATTGTATGTACTATATCTGTGAAATAAATGTGTGTGTGAAGTTTCGATTAGAAGAAATGGGAACACCCAGTTTGGAGATTCACTTTATTGTAGTGGTCTGCGAAATCGAATAAAAAGAAATCGTATTTCAAACCTAATTTTACATTTGCTCACTCAATACCTGAATTATATAGATGCTTGCATGTATATTTACTATATAAGATATATTTAGTGTATTATTAGATTGGTATTATCTACCATATACTATACAGATGTATTTTCTATCTGCACAGACCAAATTACAGAGTTCGCGTTTAATGCGAGAGGGACCTACTGCTTATAACATAAGGAGGATGCTACAAGAATGTCTGCATGTTTGGTTCTGTGTATTTGAGAATAAGCTAAATCATATAATTCGGAATTCATGGTAGTAGGAGTAGAAGAGCTAATCTAAAGGTGAGAAATAGTATTCTGAGCACTGTAGGAGTCCGAAGCATTTCATCCTCCTTCCGCCAGTTTGTTATCTGGTGAAAAATGAACTTCATCACGCACCACTTGCTCATCATCAGAAACTCCTTTGTGAAAATGCTTTCATCAATTTGAAAGAACATTTTTTCTCCGTTTTCCTCACTCTCTCTATTTCTCCCTTTCTCTCTGCTTATAATATCACATGCCAAACTTCTTTTACTCTAAGAGAAAACATGCCAAATGTTTTTGTGTAGGTATTCAGACGCAAAGATATTTGTACGGAGTCTAAGGAGTATGTGTATTTGCATTGGTATTGAGAAATCTGAACTTTTTACTGTGAGTGTACCTTAGACAGAATTTTATATTTACAAAACATACTTTATCAGATTCCACAATATTTGTGTACAGTGTACGCAATAATTCAACCTAGAATCTTGCTGGCAAAAAATAGAACATACACCATAAAAAGATTCATAAGCTATGTGTGTATTTGTAGGAGTCGCAGTAGTGTGTAAAAACTTTTTAAATCTTTTAGCTTTGGACAGGCAAGATTGATGAGTAGAAGTGTTTGGTAGTAAACTACACAAGTTGCTTTGTGAGTACTCAGGGTTTTGACTAAAAATTTATGCATTTAGCAGACGATTTATGCTCGTTTTAAAGATTAAGTGTCCCTACGCAGCCCTGAAATACATAAACACAATACCTAACAACTATAGTCAAGTACAGCATACAGTACCTACTTTGTAAATCAACGAATATGGATTGCTGTCAAAAGTATGATAATGACGTGATTGAAGTCCAAAGAAAAGAGGCATTCAAACAGTTTGAAGATGACGAATGAGTCAAGAGTCAATAACTACGATTACGAACCGCAACGATCATGTTACATGAATATTTGGTAGCATTTGGTATACTTTTACAAACAATCTCAAATGTATTTGATTGATGAACGACATAATAATAAAACACGTTTTGTGAATCATATTACTTCATAATACTTCACTGATAATACTTCAACCAGACTGCCAAGGCTGACATAAAATAGTCATGTAATTCTAATAGGAAGTACCTAACTGTACTTTTACCTTAATTACAGATAGTACATGAATATTACATGTAAGCGTACACGTTGGCGGTAATCTTGATAATTGTGACTATCATGTATAGAATTAAGTAACTGAATCGACACATTACTTATAAAGATGTAACTAACCTGCGATAAACGCTGTAGCTTGAAAAATAAGCATACATACCATACCGCCTACCACACCAACATAAATTTTCAAAGCGAATCGTAAATTACCTCTATAGACAAAAATAAAACTGGTTGATACAATTATGATGTACAATTTACCCAACATAATAATAATCTGCTTGATTTTCCAACATTATGGCTTTGTTTTATCACTTAATCGTACGAAAAGGTGTTGAAAAATGCATATGTCTTTGGTACACTACTCAATTCTGTTTAAATAAGATATGGGAAGCATGTGTCTGTTGACAAGCACTTTACGTGCCCCAATTTTCTGTTAATATCTCAATAAATTTTTATTGCAAATGCAAAATTCGCATATTCCATTCTAATAAAGTTGGTGTCACACATTCGAGCTTTGCGCATGTTTTGCAATGAAAAAATAGTGCTTGAAATGATTCATTCAAAGTAAGTGGAGCGTAAAACTTATATTAAAGCTTTAGAAATATTTAATAGCAGCTTATTTTAAAACTGAGGGTTTGTAACTTCTGTGAATGAGACATGATTTCTGTATTTGTTCCATGAATACGACGTGATTGTGTTATATGCAGATGTACAGATGAATTAGTTTGTAGAGATTGCTTTCACTCATATTGCATAATGCATAGAACTACTTTTGCTCATTTCGCGAAAACTTATTTTCATTCAATTTCTCGTATTCGCCGACCCAAGACGAAAGTTATAAGTTACAGAATATATGCGTCTAACTTGGGTAATTCACAAAACAGGCAGCCATATAAATACTTACAGCAGTAAAACCAACAACGTCCGTTATAGCCCAGATGCAGTAAACTTTTTCCAGCTGACGGTGGCGATTGCATATTCTTGGATGAATTCACTGTCAATTTTAATTTTGAATATACATTTTCATGCACTAAAAACTAGGTTTGTAGATTTTGAGTGCGTCAGTAGTTCTCCAACATATTCTACATTTCATGTGTAACTAAGTTTTCGCTGACAATTGGATCAACTTTCAACATAAACCGCATTTACAAAAGAGATACCAGTACAAAATAAACCAACGGAACTTTCAATTTTTGAACTATAATGAAACTACATCAGAGTTGGTGAAAGTTAATGATTTTGAAAACATTGCACTATGTACTCCGTTCCCAGTTATTGCTGGTATGCTGCTATTGACGTCTAAATTAATTTGGGCATTTACTGATAGTGCGTAAAACTACATAAAATCTTGTAATTTTTGCTATCCTTTTTATACAGTAACCCCTCAACTGTGTTATTTGTAGCTTTGTAGATTCGTTCAATGGTTCATCTAAATCTGCATCTTAATCTTCCTTCCTAGAACGCACCATTAATTTTACGATTTGTGTAGTTTTCTTTATTCTACCTTTCTATTTAAGTGCAATTTTGTGTTTTACTTGCAAGGGCCTCTATAAGAGTTACGAAGTTTAAGATTCGTCAATAAATATCGATTGAAAAGAACAACGCAAAGATGACAATGTGTCTACTTAGATACAAACTCCGGAAATTGAGGTGAAAGTTGAGTGTCTGTTGTTTTGACACCCCACAGTATGGAGCACTGCAGTTCTGCAATTGCAGAATATCACATACCCAGTAGCTTACCAGTAAAGACCACGATGAACCGAAGTTGGCTAACCCGGAGTTTTAGTTCGTGCTCTTGATTCCCCACTTAAAAAGTTCCTCAAGATTTTCCTATGTTGTTTCACTGTAGATTTTAAAGCTGACTGCTCCAGAGAACTGTACACTGAAGCTAAATACAACGTGGTGTGAGATTCGACGAGGAAGTTTGGCTTCAATCTTTTAGTTTCATCTGCTCTGCCTTGGGTAGTCTCCGTGTCCGTATTTATTGTGTTCGTGTCATCGGGAACGGCGAAGGAAGGAAAGCATCAGCAATACAAACCATCGCGACAACGTTGTATTCTAAATTCCTCTTTCAACTTCAAATTCAACTTCAGTTCTAAACTTGATCTCCTTTCGATCCAATACGACATTACAGTATTTTCCAAGACTCCTCGTGTTCCGTTCTAGCACACTGAATTGATGTAAATGCATATTGTTGTTGTAGCTTATGCTGCCAGTAGTGTGTCTTAGTAAGGCTGTTTACGATATGCACACTATGCAATTCAACTATACGTTGTGTATGTATTCACGTTTAGACCATTTATGTAATCTGACCAAGATGAATAAAGCGGGAGACAATCGATATCTTCGTACAACACAGGATGTATGCTAGTATAAAACATATATCTCTAGTCGGGATCATATATTCGTAGGTACTGCTCTAATACTGTCTGCAACATAATTGATCTATGCATTGGGCCTACCTAGGTAAAAGCCACTACATGGCAAACTTACTCTTCCTAAATGTAATATTACACTGATGTATGTACAAGTTACGGAATATGCAGATATATTTTTATATACCTATAGGTGTACTGTGTATCCTATGTATAGGTATTTCATTCACACTACTGTAATACACCTCCGCTTGTTATTTGCAAATTCACACACATTTCTTGTTTGGCTATGGTGTAGCATCCCTGCTGCATATTTTGAATGTGGGTAAAGTGAACAGAATGTTAAGCCAACCAACACGAGACCGTCATCGACAAACGTCGAGTGTGTGTTTGTATTACGATCCTTGCTAAAGTACACCACATCTACTGACATAACTCTCTCATGCTCAATTCAAAGGAAAATTTGTTCGTTCACGTATACATGGTGCGTAACGTCATATCACATAGCTACCAGTATAAAATATAAATCGTTCTGACACAACCATAAGATAAGATTCACCATCAGACTCACTCTCCCCGCATTCCCAATATGCGGCAGGGAATTGTCTAGCCAAAAATGTTTGTGCTAACAAATGCGAATTAAAATTATGACAGAATTCTAATCAACTTTTCTTGTTTTTGCGAGAATTTTCGCGAACAATTTCGAAATTTGTTTATGTTAATAAACCCACGTAAGTTGATATTCGATATTGAGTAGATTTTAGCTTATGTGCGTGTGAGAGCAGTAAATCTTATGGTAGGAAGAGTAGCAACGCAGTAACTCAAACTTGACAAGACAAGGTGGATCCGACCAATATTATAGTATTACTACTAGTACAATATATTATATCTAAATACTACCAGAGACTAGAGACACATACTACCGCAGATATGAAGTAACATGTTTATGCTTTGCCTTAGTATTTACAGGGTGCCACAAATCTAAGGTATGCAGAATTTGTAGAGTAGCTAAGCATCAATGTCTCACCATCTTATACGGTTTGGAGAAAATTCAAAAGATTAAGTGATTCTACATTATCTACATTGATACCATAAAGAAAACCCAGTTATAAGTAGCTCCTATTTTGCTAGATCAATATTTATTCCTCTGTGAAATAGGAAATTTTCTAGGAACCTCTGGACTGTTTGAAAGTTACAATATCTAGTTCTAATATCTAAATATCTTTTTAATTTATAAACGTTATAAAATTCATAAATGTCAAAATAGTTCACATATTTTCTACTTGTTTTAACGAAAGGCAATTCAGTGCACATTTTTATTCTTATACAGTTTTGAATGATTAAACGCAAAATTAGATTCTCTACAAAATGTTCCATAACTTCATTTAGTTCCATATTCTCCAGAGGGCATCTGGGATATATTTCTGGCTTTTTCAGGGGAATCACAATTATACCCTCAAAGTTGAAGCTACAATTATCTTTTAGCACTGTAAAATCGCTTTAGTTCTTTCAAATTGTGTACAGCACGATTTTTGCTGTGCCGGTAACATACCTTGCTAAACAACCGAGTACTTTAGATATGTGACACCATGTACATTACCTATACATACAATACACTACACACCACACTGGTTCTATCTTTGGGTATATCAAACTTCAATATCGAATAGTGTGGGTTGAACGAAATGCGGGGGCAATATAATATGAAAGAAAAATGATGTCGCTGACAAAATGCTTTCACAGTGTAAACACAAAATGTAGATAATCATCCACACAATCTATCAAAGACATACAGGTTCTAAAAACTATGTTCGGAGAGTTGAAATGCTTTTGTTCAAATTTTATCAATTTCATCCATTTTTAGACGATGAGCTTAAGAAATGTATTATCTTTCGCTAAAACGAAAACCACAGAAAGCTTTCTAAAACTAAACACAAACAGATTATACATTTCTTTACAATCTCGTTCTTCAACTTCAACTGTATCCATTTCAATCTTAAATTTACTTTTCAATCCCATATAGGTATATGAACTCTATAACTACCGCATATGCCTAAATTAATGAGTTGTTGCGTAAGTTTTGTAATGCCTCCCATGCACGTGCATCTTATTAAATAAATGAGGTAACCGCCTATATTATTTCGTCGTACACATTTGGAACGGATTACAATGAATCCGCTTTCTGGAAGATTGCGTAGCTACTGATTAGTAGTAATGTTATGTTAATCCAAAATCGTAATGAATGTGACTCAGTGGAAAATACGTCGTAATGCAATACATGAAATGTGATTCTAGTAAGTAAGTGGTATTTTCTACAGGCTTATTATTTTCTTTCAGCATGTACGCGTGTATACTTCCCCGTTACAACTTTACAGACGATTTCTTTTGATAGCGCATAGCGTGAGGCACAAAGAAACATCATCGCATAGCCTTACTCGCCATGTAGTAGTAGTAAATACATTGTGTAACATGTAACATGAGTAAGTTTGACTATGTAAGAACAGAATGTTGTTAAAACCTGTACCGACATAATATTATTCTGTTGCTTTCACGTTTCTAGTAGGTGATTCATTTTCTATGATACTCTGCCTAAGAAAATTTCTATACATACTATACACTCACTCTTTCCCTACTTATTCCATTGCAAGATCATGCTACACACTTTGTTGTGCCTTACTACGTTATTATATAACATCTACAATGGAACATGGAACTCTTCTTCTCTCGTGTAGTGCCACGTATCATATAATAATCAAAGTTTCTCTATGGAGTTAAGCCGTTCATAGAACTCGGTCTTTCTGGCACTTATTTTCCCACAAGTGCCTTTATACTCTGCATTAAATAGCTGTATTTGCTTTTCATTGCACTAGAGCTGTCCCGAAATATAATTTATCGTCAGTCGACTGAGCAGTAAACTGCCCATAGCTATCCATCCCAGTTTCTTTTCTATTCCGTATACTTGTAGTCAGTTCATATGAAACAGATATGTAGTATGTTGTATACTTTGTCTAGGCATAAAGGAACATTGACCATTTAATACTCTTATTACGTTGGCACTCTTTCCGCTTTCTCTCTCTCTCTTGTGCTCCGCCGGTTAAGCTCGATTTAGTTAGCAGAGTTATCTACTAGTGGTAGTATTTCTGTGGCATGTGTTATGGAACACATATTGTGTCGTAGATCTCTGTAGCTTTATACGATTATCATGTATTTCACTTTATTTTAGTATACTTCAAGTGTTTCCACTAATAGTCTTGTTAAATACCAACAACAGCCGCCTTTGCCTTCTCTTTCTCTGTCAGTGCCACAATAACACTTTCCTGTTGAATAAATGCTTCCATGAAATGGCTAATGGTAAATAAATGCCCGGATGTAGAATGCATCACACACACAGACAAAAAACAATGCAGGGTATTTATAAGAGGTAGAATTTCTTTTATGAAGAATACTGATGTATTTTTCACCATCAAAACACAATACCACCGACAACATGATCATGATCTACTTTTTCCACCTCTGTTTTTCCTCAGAGGTGAAATAAATAATGTACAGTAATAATAATTCTTTACAGAAAACTCTTAGTTAATTACAATTAGTCAAGTTCTAGTATCTAAATATGTATAATACTTATTCTTAGACTCTGCTCTACAACAATAGTTATAATGGAAGTAAATAACGAGGTAGAAAGTATCAAAATATTAATGCAAACAACCAAATTTTACACTTACACACTCTAAAGACCCATATGCTAACAAGTCTACATCAATATTTATAATCTAATAACAACTACAATAACGTAGTGTATAATGTCATAATCGTTATGGAATAATACACAGGAAGTACATACAACAATTCTAATTAAATGTTACGATGAATGGACAAAATTCATAACAAAACTGTGTTTGCAGCAGAGAATACAAAGAACGGTACGAGTTGAAACACACACAGGTGTGTGTGTTAATTCATAATGCAGTCACGAAACACTCGACATTACAAAGATATAACGGGAAAATGATGCTACTGTACATTTATGCATACATGTTTTGAGTAGTTATGTTATTGTATGGTAGACGCTTGAATTTATAATATATATTGTACGTTTGTCTGCATTTAGTACATATAGATCGAGATACACAATAATACCATTATCAATATCATTATTGTTAATATTATCATTATGACACTACACAGGTAGTAGTACTTATGATTTATGGGACTCTGGGCTTTCTCTCGCTCTCTCTTCTCTTATTTCTTCCTACTTTGGATATTACAATATACAGACTGTATTATGTTTGTATTATGTAACGTTTTACAATAAGGTTAATAATAGGAAAGCATAAACTCTACTTCTGGTATATAGGTAGATGCCTACATCATTTAGCCGCTTTTACCTATGTATTATTCTAGGACTTATATAGCGTTATTATCATGTACAATTTATACAGAACATTTTAGTGGGGCTGCCTCTTCGTGTCATAGTCGCTGTATTTGTATGTATCTCTATGGTATATTTTACTGTAATAATAATATTTTCTTATTGTATCATGCTAGCATTGTATTGTATATAATAATATTACGTAATAGTATGACATGACACACTTATGTTTCTCAATCATATAATATTCCTTTTTTCAAATCCTCCTCGAGAATCATTCTTTGGACGAACATAATAACATAAAGAGGAAACGATGGTCGAGAGCATTGCGTTATTATTATTATTATAATTTGATACAATAATACCTGTACATATAGTAGCAATAATAATATCTTCCTGTGTGTAATAATATCTTCGCTCACATCAATAGTACAGTACAACTACCTTTCAGTCTAAAATAGGAAGAAAATATATTCTACAGTATTGCACAACATTACATGACCAGAGTCAAAAAATTTCTTCGTGTTCTTGGTGTGTGGTGAAAGAGGTAAGTAGAGTTGATATTCTGGTTGCAGTTTTGTTGTAGGAGTACTAGTCATGACCCTTGTTATAACGTGGTGAAAGGAAAATCTACTAAATACGAGTAAATGGCACGTTCTAGGAGCATTCTGCACCATTTGAGACTCAATCGCACCCATCACCATCACCACTACGATGAAAAGGGAAGGGCTTTCTTTAATTCTTTTTGTGTTTCCGGTAGTGTACATTTGTGGGTGTATTTACTACGCCAAACATTTGCAATGAGCTTAAGGATGGATTGAGTATTAGAGCAAAGCACATAGCAGCGTCATTTTGTTGCACATTCGTAAATGGGAGCTCTCACTATTACAGTACACACACGCTATGAACATTTCTATATCCAGCACGTACGTACACGATGCATTCTCTGGAACCAGAGAGACTCTAGTACTTAGGTATATAATAGGATTTCTGTATGTACACTAGTATAGTTTCTAAGACACAAAAAATTGTACAAGATAGAAAAACAGTCGTATTATACAAATTTCTACTATCCCTTCGGCATAGCACACTCTCACACATCACATCACATCATCAACGAACATCATAAAAACTTTTCAACACTTTCATCCATTCACTCGTGTGTAAAACGGTTCAGTTTCTTGTTTTCGTTTGCCCCACGTAGCATGTAACGTCCCTAAAGTTTTTTAACACACAAAATGCACCGTTATGTCATGGTATTACATGTAATATATTAAAGTAGTACATAAAACTGAGGACGACAGGGCGCAGACACACGATGACGAGTTTTGTTCTTCTATAGTAGTTAATGGTGTGTTTTCCCATCTTATGTGTTTTAGTCGTGGGGAAGTAGGTTGTATGTAGTTGCAGTAGTTTTATTACACAAAGAGCGTCTTTAACAATAAGTACATTACTCTACATTGTACACTGATTGTATGGATGGATCTGAGAGGATGTAGTAATGTGGGTTATTTGAGTGCAGACATATGACGGCAGAAAATCCCAATATTTGCCACAGCCAATCCCTATCCCAATTGGCAATCGTAATGGTAATGGTAATAGGGGTTAGGCTGGCCTCGTTCTTCTCTTCCTTCCTTCCTTCCTCAAAACCCAAAATAGTTTAGACCTTTGGAAATAAGTAACTATGATCACGGTCAAGTCCCACAGTCATAGTCACGGGATGACGACAGCGCTGTCACTGCCACTGCCCATACAATTTTGTCAATCCAATCTCATCTGCTATTTCAGAATTGCAAAAGGAAGAAACTGACTTGTATAAATGCTTTAGCGTACACTTTGATTCTCGTCCTCCGTCTCCCTTCTTGCTGTAGTGTGTCTCTTTGAATCTAACTAGGTTAGTTCTATTTGTACCATATAGTGGTGTGTCCATACCATAGGAAGCTTTGCATAATACATTTATGTTTGTATTCCCTATAATTTCTCTCCGTACTATTTATACTTGGATACAGTGTTAGTGTAAGCTTGTCACATTATATCTTCTTCTGCTACATAAATACGCTATCCTCCTCCTCCGACGCACGCTAGTTGTTCTTGAACAAATATAGTTGTACGCGGTTTAAAACGTATAGAAGTATAAGTAGATAGAGGGAGGAGACGTCTGAGTTATAGGAAGTACACAGGGCAAATACAAAGTTGCATAATGCTGTACGATAATAATATAGAGATTTTACATGCAAGTTTTATGTGTGTACTACGAACTTGTGTATGTATACAGTATATACCTATGCATGTAAAATGTATCTTTGAAAGGAAACTCACACAGCCGAAAGTAGAGTGTTGTTGCACAACTCATTCTCATGAGGATGATGTCGTCGAGTTTAACATTAGTCGTCAAACTATACGTCCAACTCTCGTCCTGCGTCCGTCTGTTCGTTCACTCGTTTCATTTGCTCGTCAAACTCGTTTGCTTTCCTTGCAGTGCCATTATAACAGATATTCGGGGCGACCAAGTCTTTTCTCATCTCTCTGTGCGTTCGTTTACGCTCTGTGTTTTAACTTTGTAGAGAATTTGAAGGGAAAGAGAGTGCGAGAAAGAGAGAGATGAAAATGGTGCGAAACCGCGGTCGCTTCACTAGCATTCATTCAATGCCGTACATGCATTTGAGTTGGGTTGTGATGTGAAGTGTAGTAATGTCCTTTGGTTTGGTCTCTTTTTGGTTGGATTCAAGGAAACCACATTGAAACACGACACGACACCACTGTCAGCAAAGACTTGAACAGCATACTGCTAGAGAACATCAGAGAGATTGAGTTGACTTGCTCATTTGCTGTCATTTCACAGATCAGACACATGAGAAGACTGTATACTGTATACTCCTGCCGACTTTACTATGCTATTCGATTGAATTGGTTTGGATTCATCGCAGGCTGCATGAGGAATGATCAGAAGATTGCAGTGGGAGAGTAGTAGCAGTAGCAGTAGAGAGTTTGATGTATTTTGGATGTTTGTATGAACAGTAATTTGAAATTGTAGTAGAAATAGTACGCTCTAAACTTGCAAAAGGACATAGAGATACACGAAAATGGGATACTTCGTCTCCAGTTCACTGGAAGACAAATACACACTCACACAATATTTTATATATCAGTAGTATCTTCAAAGTATCCTAAACTTTGTTTACAAATGGAATCAGTAAAATAATCATCTCACACAGAGAGAACATTGTACATTTCTGCACAAGAGAGTTTAACTTGAGTTAGTTGAGTTATTATAGTAGGAAGAGCGGTTGGAGGAACATTATTTTTCTTGTATATATAGATTCGCAAACGAGTTCGCGAATATTCCGGCGGTATTTCAATGATAAATTCACACTGTATATTTGTAGACTCCTTCATTACTATCTCTTTCGGTAAATAATTATTCAACTTACTTCATCACAAACACAAAATTACGATTAATTACACATCACCACTTAGCTTATCATTAGGATCCACATACCTATACCTAATATAACATTTGTTTGGACTTGTTTCTAGCTATTCATTACGACTTAAATTGTTTACAATAAATAATTCAAGCTCCACTAATATATATACATACATTCGTATCAACAGTACACGCAACACCTTCCTGAACCTACGTAGTCTTATCTAACAGTTGAATACGCCTCATTACACCTTAGATACACATAATAACAAAAGAGTAGAGATTATAATATGATTATTTACGAACAATATTGTTAATTGATATAATAGTCTGTGTAGTATTGTATCTCTTTGCATCTCTTCTTAATAGTTTTTGCCTTCGTTCCGTAGTTAAATACTTTTATTTGTAGTTCAACTAAACGCAACTCTCTGGGAGCTGATTAGACGCTAATTGTTGGCCAATTAATCTCGTATCAATATTGACGACGACGGAGGAGGGTTTACCATGAAAACTTCCCGATGAGCTCATTCCCATTCCAACTTCAGTGTGTCGTGGCGGCTCCCGTCTCTACTCACACACACAACAAAAGAGACAAGACTCATTTAAATAAATGTTCTGTGTGCATCTGAGTCGTTCGCTCAGGTTTTCACAAACTTCTATATATATTTAGGCAAGGCATGCATTGTGGAGCAAAAGCCAATTCAACTCTCAATACAATAGCCAAAACCTCTAATGACATTACTTTCACTTTTACAAGGTACTTTGACTAATAGCAGAAGAATAGGAGGGCAAACAGGGAATAGATGTTTGTGCATGTAACCTTAAACTACTATAGCAATAGTTCCTCTCTCCATAGGAATGCCGATTAGTGTGTTAGTATGCGTATAAAGTATGTCTCCCTTATATTCCTCCATCATGGCAGAGACACACACACAGTCCGCCAAGTCAAGCTAAATAAAGTTGGTCTGACCTGTCTGACTTTGAGTGAGAAGCACACGTCCCAAGTTCCCAATGCTATAATATGGTATAGAACTTACATACATATGTACTAATGGGTGACTTTGACTTTGTCGTTGATTAAACGGCCTCATTTTGCTGTGGTCACCCGGATCCAACCACCAAACGAACAACCGACAAAACGGCGATTCAGTGACAGTCTGATTAATACGGCTCGCCTCTCACATGCTTAGACAGCACACAATGCAACTTACAACTGTAGATTGCTAGAAACTTGTGTGACTCTATGTACACTTTGTGGTCGAGTTGACTGTCGTTTTAGTAAGTACCATTTATAGAGGGACGCGGACAATAATGTTACAAAAACACATATAATCTAATACCAATAGGCAATAGTTGTATAATTTGTAATAGTAGTAAAAGTAGTATACACACAATATTGATGCTTGCTACTTTCTCTTGCAAATATATTGTTACAGCACAAAATCTATAGTGTAATGTGTAATAAGCAAGGAACAGTAATGTAAAGTACCAAACTCTGAGTCACACTGGAAGTATTAAAGGAATATATATAAAGAGAAAAGTATATAAGTACTATATATAGATAAAGTATATAGTTACAGACAATATAGGTACCTATAGTGGATATAAAGAAACATAAGATAAAATAAATAGCATTGGATGTTTTATCCGACAAGTCAGCTGGGTGTGTGTGTGGTTGAAGCATAGAATGGTAAATGTGCAAGCGATGAATATGAGCAAGTGGAGGATTAAACACATTATAAAACCAAAGAGAGACTTACCTTCAGTCCCAGACCATTTGGCTTGCCCCTAAATGTGGCGTAATTAGACATGGCCATGGCCGCCTGTTCCATGGTTAATGGGACATCAGGATCCAGGCAGCGTGATGGGATTTTTTCCATCGTTCCACCAAGCCCGTAGCGTTGATTAATTTCCCCATTACTCAAACGTGAGTACGTCTTCCCAATTCCCATTGATGTTTTCACTGCAAATAACCAGTTGGTCTTTAACGCGACATTCATTCACAATTATTTACATTGTACTTCTACTACTGCTATATAGTATCGACACACAACATCACATTCTTGTTGTAAAACGAATTCATTTCATTACCTATTACATTATTGCATTACACTTTTCATGGTGTTCACAAGAAGGCCAGTTGAGCAAAGGTCGTGTTGTGTTACACATAACACGAGTACTACGCGAATTCACATTCACTCTACGACTTTCACTTTATACCTTATTCTCAATATACCCTCGACGAAAAGAACCTATTCCTAGAATGGAATCATTATTGCTACATCTTTTTACTACGTATTCCCTCGGGTCAATAACATCATTCTGTGTACAACCAAAGCACATGGGCAAACACCGAATACTACTCAGAGAGCACAATATTATACTATTACTGCATCTGACGTAATGTACATCGTACATTGTACATAGGCAACTTCTAATGTACGAAAGTGGAAAATTGTCCAGGTAGGATTGTGAAATTCACTATGACAGTATATTTACACATCAGAAGCCAATTTACTTGTATTATTATACGCAGCTCTAACAATTTCATACAGTAATCAATACATTCTACTATAAAGGGCACTCTTAAACAAGTAGAGACAGCTTGTAATGTATTGACATTAGAATTTGGCTACTGTATTGAATGTACATAGTTATTAGTGCCAGCAGTCACTGATAATGACAAAGTTCGCTGGAGGATTGTATTTCCGATGTAATGAAAGCTAAGCCAAGCTAAAACTGAGAGGTTACACATGACATCCGCCAAATTTCCAGCTTCAGCAAAATCAATGCAGGTAAATAATGTACTGTGCGTATATTGTTCTGGCTAAATTGGCAACATGTAATTTGGAATATTGATAACAACAGAATATTTTCCAGAAAAAATTCATGTTCGAGTCATTTGTAACTGAGTAACCTAGTAAGGGAGCAAACGGATTCGTTGCGCACTACATTGTGTCGAGCCAGATTTTAATAAAAGACATGAAAAATGTATATACACGCTTACATTTATAATGGTGGCCTAATCCTTTCAAAAACTTATGCAAGGCGAGTCACATAAAGTTCTTTGCTCATAATATGAAGAAATGCTGATAAAAGCAAGTATCGGAGACAGACTCACTTGGCCGAGTTTACTTTGCGCCAGGAAAATAAAGTTTTTCTCCGGCAAGGCATAAGCAGAAGAAAGTACCTAATCCTGCGCTACAAAAGGAAAGTGGATTGGAAAAGAGTAAAACGATTTCTGTCGTGAGCTGCGAACTAATAACTTACTTAACATGACTGACTTTCCAGACAGCCAACCTTAAGACAGGGCAACAGCACAACAACGACCCAAACAAACCATATCAACAAAGTTGAATTACTAATAAACATTCATCTTAATATTTCTTGATAATAAATATACATTATCATTCTAATGCAACATATCAACCTCCATGTACAAAAGAAAATCTAAATAACAGCAGATATAATATTATATATAACATCCATCTTACAATTTAAAATGTGGAAGTTGAAGTGTCACGAGCAAGTAAGTTGCAACTCTTACTATGCACGTGTAAAAGCTACAATAAGAAACATCTTATTACTTTGTTCGCTATATTTACATTTGTTGCATTATTCTTTGTTTTAACTAACTCTAAGTCACCAAAAAACGGATTATGATTTCAGTATATTTGGAATACCTACGGGTTGTAGAGGAAATTGACCTGATGAATTTCTACAAAGAAATTCTAAACGATCACAAAATAAATTATAGGGTATATTGTTTGGTATATTAATATAATATTGGTATTTCATCACATAATATTTCTAACTAATAAAATAAAGTTAATATCTGTAAATAAGTTATGTATATAAAAAGCATCCTAATGAATTTTTACAATTATTAACGTAGGTACTTTATATGCTATAATGTGATATTTTACTCGTAATCATGTTTTATATGTAGGTTAAGTACTATATAGGTACGTATTATTGTAGCAGATACTGTTACTACACTGATCCTTCGAATTAACTGAACTCGGCAACTTTTCAATCCGAAAATGTTTAATAATTCTTAAACTTGCAAGTTCAAAATTATAACAGCTGTAGTATTTCTGCTCTTTATTTAGAGATTCATTGTTCACTTTCCCTTTTACTAGTTTAAAATACCTTCGGATATAAATAATGGGAGCTCACAAAGGAAGAGAAATAGGAAGGATATAAAATCTAATATGAACAGAGGCATACTACACGAGTGTATTCTGAGAGGGTATTCAAGTAGTGGAAAGACGAGACAAGAAAAGAAAAGAAGGAAGACAATGGTGCGGAAAAAGTTGGCTAATTACTAACTCTTCTTGGGAGATAAAGCGTATAATTTTACGTCATTAAATATTGCTCGTTCCATCCAAATGTATGTATTCGTAAGAGGAAGGGATACAACAAGGAAGAATAAGAAAAAAGGAGGAAAGTAAAAGCGGGGAAAGACACTAAAAGGAAATCAGTGGAAGAAAGGGAAAGTTTGAAGAGAAGATACACGGACTAAGAACTAAGAACATGCCTTCTTCTGCTTCGTGCGTACACAATAATAGTCTCCCTCATAACTTTTTGTGCCAATCATAATTATTACACATCACAATAAACTAATGGGCGAAAAATTGCTTCTCATGCTTCGTCGCATCATGAGAAACGTTACATAGAAATTAAAAACGAAATCATGGCTGCCCTATTCCCCATTCCTTGCAGACACTTCTAAGCAAGTTGCTATTACCAAATAAGATATGCAAAGGTACAGTGCATTGCACTTACGTAAGCAGTTTTACATCAAAATTACAATCTTTTCGCCTTGAAATCTTGATGACAGACTAAATTATTATTAGATGATAGTTTAGGCGCTATGTATCCATATACGCAAGCTGAAGGGAGAAGGTTAAAATTAATATCTTAACAACATCGCATTGTACTTCGAATCTCATTTCGTACGCAATACATCTAACAAAATCCAACATTGTAAGACTATCGTAAATCCATCATATCTATCCATCTCATAATATTATCTTATTCTACATACTCTTAGTGAATTCACGTACAAATGTTGAGAAAATGGACATGGAAAAAGACAATTAGCGACTCCTGGCTACAAACTGTAATTGTGTATCAGTATTTACAGTTTGTGATGTACACCGTAAGTACTAACGTAGAGAAAGACAAGCACAGCATCAAGTTTGCTGAAACGTATATAGCTAACATGTAAGATATATAATTGCTGCCGCAAGTTTATATAGAAGTTTTGTGTTTACGCTTAACCCACGAACTGATAGTGCTACACAATAGTATAGCACAGTGTACAAAGATTTCGGAGGGTTTATATTTATCCAGTGGTAAAATGCGAGAAAATAAGACGTAGGCTGTCTTGTTGTGTTATTTACTGTGTGGGAGATTGCTATTAGGTGTTAGAAATGGTGTATTTACTATAGCACTAACCATTTTTGGAAGGGATTAAATCCGGATCACCGTCCTCGTCAAAGTCGGATGTGGCAGTAAATGGGATTTCCATTGTGGGGTCTGTGGGAAGCTTTTTGGAATTATTGTGATGGTATAATTCATCATTCGTTGAAGAGCGACGAGATGGCCGGAACTCCCGACTATAGGATTTGTCCAGCTCTCCGCTACTAATGGGATGCCGCATTCTGTGTATGACGAACGCAATTAGTGAGACGACGGCTAAGAAGATTGCTGAACCCGCACCAATGATGATGGCAATTGTGGTCTTCTCCAAGTCTCGAACTTTGGCTACAAAAGACACACAAGTATAAAGCATGTACAAATAATCAATACCAGAACACAATACACATAGGTACACACAAGTACGATAACTCGCACAATACAACATAACATAACTCCATTGTGCAATGAAACTCGATGCAATATTTACAACTGAAAATACAACTCAACCACACGTAACTCAGATTCACTCTTTCAGTACAATAGTTCGTCGTGCGTGACCCGAGTTCCTTCAGAATCACATTTTAGATTAGATCTTACTAAATAGTAAATACCTGCTGTATAAAGACTTTATGTAGTCCATGTACTGATATATATATTATATCCACAAGGAATATAAATATAGCATTAGCTACATTAAGTAGGTAAGGTTACATTAAAATATTATTTTTAGACAAGCACTTAATAAATGTAATGGTATTACATAACACACCAATCATGGCATAGGTTAACTTATACATTGACATACGGTAATCCTAATGTAAGTAGTCGCCTACGGAAAATTACAAAATTAAACTCCATACTGATAAGTACTTAAGTACTGGCTGTATGACGTGAGTCTATAGAGTAAAGTAAAGATTACCAAAATTGACATCAATCATCTTTTAATTAAATTTCATTTCATTTCAAGTACTTCTCCATAGTTTAGGTAATACTTACTATTATGTACACATGTATTATGTACTGAACACTTTAATTATAATAAAACTGTTTTGATAAGTAACTTAAACAAAGATCGCAGTTGGCAGGTCTTAATTATGTTTTATTATATACCAGTTGCAGTACAATATTCTCAAATCGCAAGTTAAAAGTTTGCATACTATTACTATATGCAATTAAATATTCCCTGGATGAATGAATGGACTCATTTTAAACAATCACGAACAGGTTAAATCTACTTTTGTATACAATACAAAAATATAAAGGTTCTGCTTAAGTTTTCCTTGCGCTATAAATAAAATGGAAGAACATAATTTGATTCCTTAGAAAGGCAAGTCTCAGACTGGCACACTTACCTATTACTATTATTCTACAGGGATTTAATTGTGTAAGTATGCAAATGTGTTAGAGTACATAAAAACTAATGAAGTAAAACTAATAATGCAGTTATGAATGAGTATCCATATATTATTTCTCGTAAAAAAATGAATTAGCGAGCAAAGGAACATCCACGCAGATTACTACCCTATGAACTTTGATTGCATTCTGTCGCAAAGAGGTAATTTATCTCTTGGGTGAACTAATTGAATTGTGGGTAAATGCTAGGCTGCCGTGCTGCTAATAACTTGTTTCGTGTTTCCATAATCATTTCTTTTCATGCAATGCAATATTGCAATGGCCTACATTTTCCATCTCTCTCTACAACTCTTTCTTTTTCCACATTTCAGTCGTTCACTCAGTCGGGTTGACTTGAGTTCACTACTCATTCTTATCTTTCATTCCGAAGTAACCAAAACAATACAGACCATTGAGTCAGCCTGTGAGTGAAAGTAACAGTTCTCATACGACACAAATAGCGTCAACTTACCCTATACACATTCACATATACTGCTCCTGTATATAAAACCTCACCACACGTAGTAGTGCCTACTTTCCTTGCCCATTTCCTCACTACATTACCCCGTTATATGTAGTCCCATTAGCCATTAACATTAGCAGTCATCAAAACATTTGACTACTTCACCTCCCGGGTTGCTGTAGTATTTTGGCACTGCGTGACATGACATATGCACATCTACCGTCAATTGACTCGGCTTGGCTAGACTCTATTTTAACTCGTGTTATTATTATAAAGCCTTTATTAGACTTTGGCATACAATAATACTCGTACACACTCGGCCGACTACTCATTTTACACAATACTATTTCGCTTTACACAACGACCACGCTAACTAGCCAGTGTGCAGTTGCTAAAACACTACCAACATTTTGCAGATACAATACAACAAGTTAACCCTAAGTGTTTTTATGTTATATGATGACTAAGTACTTGGTTTTACTGCTAATTCATTACAGTTTGCATTGAGTTCGCTGTTTTCCAATAGCAAACTCTTCAGTCTCTCTCACGACTCGAATAATCAAGCCAAAATCCATTTTCCCTTTCACACGAGCATGCATATGAGTATAGTAAAAGACAGATTATATTGCATGGTGTGTTTAAACAATAAGTAAGTAATAGGCATATTAAAAGTATATATTATGTGCTCTCTTTTATGTGCTAATATAGAAGAATGTAAATAGCATACCCAGTATGCATGCCATTAGGTATAATATCTGCATACAATATTTGTATTTGCGTATTGGCATAGTAGAACTGCGTATTTGTACTGTAGACATGCACTGCATTGTTATGAAGGTACTCAACGAAATTTCTACTTTATTGAATCGGTAGTAGTAGTAGTAGTCCCAGAACGAGTATGAGTGGTTCGTTAAGTTTCTTGTGTGTATAACATAATGCCAAGTGAAGTGAAGGCATGTTGTATAACTATATTACAGTGTAAACTGCTGAAAACAGGTAATAACTAATAAGTAGGAGTATTAGGAGCTGTGTAGTGTACAGAACATATTTAATGCAGGAAAGCACAGACGTAGTATTTACTTTTCTGTTAATGCATTCGAACAAGAACAACGGGGAATGAATTGAAAATAGGTACACAAAGACGGGAAAGTGTAAGTATAGGACTGCAGAAGTGGTAGGAGGTGCATGGAAGAGAATCTGCATTCGGAAATACTCCTATACTAATATTATGACGAAACATTTCGTGTTTTAATTTCCTTACGTACCTATAGCTCCTGGTTTCCTATTTCACTATAGCTATGGCTTACTACAACAAGGCTTACAAATATTATAACAAACTATTTCTTTACACGTATGATCAGTATTAAAGAACAAAGACTGAACAAAATATATATAACCACACACAAACAATCGGCACGTGTATTTATAGCAGACTTCAACACAAGTGATTTAATATTTGTTATCTCGGTAATTTCTAAAATTTTGTGCATCTCATTCAATTAAAACTTACATGCTAGCATGCACGGGTTCAAAGTAAGCTAATACGGCTAATAACATTATACTCCTACTACTATAGGTACAGCTAAATATATTCAACATCGCATATGTACAAGATCGAAGTACACCTGCTCTATTTAATTTTGAACAGCTCCAGTTGAGTTTATCTTTTCCTTTGCAATTACTACACGGTGTACCATGCAGTGTGTAAGCACAACATAGCACGTTGTGAATTTTACACATGAGCGTTTGAACAGGGAAGGGAAATAACTTATGAGGTTGAAGGCATAGGCTCAATTGAGTTTCTCAGTTTCCTTTTCCACACTGGCTCATTTCTCTTTTCTCAAATTTTGTGATGGGATGTGATGCAATACAACTCAATTCTCTAGAGATACCTACCCAAGAAAACCACATTTCATATATTGCTTTGCTTTCACTTTGTTCTTCAAACGCGTTAAGTTATATTCCATTAGACTCGTGAAAATTGTTCTGCCAATGGTATACTGCGCTTACCGTTTTTGCTCTACAGATATACGTGAGATACTTGGCAACATATTATTCTAACCAATTCTGCAGATCCGCAAACTTTGTATTGTATTTCTGTGTGTGCAATCTAAGCAATTGTATACAAACTAGCAAGCTGTACACTTGCACCATTTTAGTGAGGGAATACACTTGTATTCGGAATATTGTGCGAATAAGACACTTAGACTTCTCTTTGTGTTGCAAGTGTAGTAGTAGCAGTTCATACTATTTGTCAGGCTTGGGCAAAATACTTGCCTTTCAAATTACAAACTATACAATATACAATACACTGAGAGGCCAAATTACATAGGGATCAAATCCATCCAAATTACAAATGTAATTTAATTACTTAGGTAGTTTCAATGTCCCAAATTACAAACTACGTAAATAAATTACACATTCCTTAAGATATTACTTAGGTAAACCTAACAGTGCATGTCCAGTTATAATCAAATGAGGAGAAAAAATTAATCAGGAATTCCATAAACTATAAACTGGATATCATTTCAATGTTACCGATTTATTGCATTTATAATAGACTGATTGCTCAAGTACTTCTAAATGATCACGTGGATTTTATTACTGATCCGATTGGTGCAGACTGCCTCAGGTTTAACTCTGATTGGCAGTAAGACCCACGTGTTCACTTACGAGTACTTGAGCAATCAGTCTATTATAATATTTGCTTACAATTTAATTTGTTAATTAACAAATATGAGTGTTCCAAATTACGCCCATGGAAAAGCAAATACATATTGTAATTCAAACACGTGTCCTCCCCTCCTCAGTCAGTACGCGATATTACATTTTAATTAAACTACATTGGCATTCGATGCCTCAAATTACTTTTGTAATTCAACTACAATTAAAATAAAATTCATGAAGCACAATATGTAATTACTTCAATGTAGTAAATTACGTAATTTAATTAAAATTCATTTAAATTACAAGTAATTTGGTCAACCCTGCTATTTGTATTTACTTAATCGAACAAGTTGCCGTCTGTTCTCTCCGCGGTTGCCGTGCGGTCAAATTTTGTGTTTACGTACACATATGAATGTATACTAAGAACTTTACCATTACTGCTAATTCCCTAATCGTTCTGGTAAGCAAAATTCCATTTCCGTGGAAAACATCATCAGGGTTTCTCCAGGCTGTGGGAAAATATCTATAGCATAGCTACCGACAGCTCGCTACTTGTGCAACCCAAGTAGTCTGGTGGGCTACCCCTGTGTGTGAATGTGAGTTGTATTGAAGTACGTACTAAGAGAGTAATCAAGTATTGTGTGTGCACAGAGAACCACATGTTTCCCTTAAGATTCGATTCCATTTGGATGAGTTATTATACGATGATTTTCTCCGGATACATCTATATACAGAAGCATATATACTGTCAGCATAAGCATTTCAACCCAAATTAAGGTCTGAGATTTCTAATCAATACTAATATCCAGGAAACTAATTCCAGCTTGTGTAATCAGCTTTCTCAGCTTCCTTCGTGTCCTTGTTTAAAATAAATTATTTTCCCCACAGCATTCTAACGTGCTACTAAACAAGTAGATGAGATGACATGCATGCATGCATATTTGCACAGCAATGCTTCCTAGATTATTTTCCAATTGCCACCACAAGCTTCCAAATGAAATACCATACAACCACACAGTGCATAAGCCTCAAGGCCTCAAGGCTTAAAACTCAAGCAAGTTAAGTACAGGTACCTATATAAGACGTCCCTAAGTAGACAGGCACTCCAAATAAGTAATGATGTCTTAATGTCGTAAGAAACAGACTTTATAGTTGAAAATTAATCATAACTTCCTAAAACATGTCAACTTTGTCAACACACCCAAATATAATTGCAGAAATATCCCCATTACTTATGTCCATATGCTATACATACTTTTTCTAAAATATTATACCAATGTCGGTACCAACATAGTGATGAAATACCCTATACGATTTCCCCCAGTCAAGGATAGAAGTGTAACATTTTTTTCATGTGTTGGAAATTTAGTACCTGTAGAGATTACACCACAAGCAGAGTAAGCTAAACACTCGATTTTACAAACAGGATGAAGGTACCAACTATATAATTGAGAGATCATGTGGTCCTCAAGGTATATAGGTATAGGTATATGTACATGTAGTACTTTTAGTTAGAAATTAATTAAAAATGGGCCAAACCTCCCAGGTATATGAATAAAATGTGTATGTTAAGCAATTGAGTGTTTCAGAGTACTTATTCTGATTACAAATGGAGTAAAAGTTTACTTTGTGTAGTTTAATGAAATACTGTACAAACATGAAAATAAAGCATCTGAAAGTCCGTAAAATATTACTGTGACAGTAAGTGCTGGGTAGGTTAGGCATTAGGTGTGTAACCACAACTCAAAACTAGATTATTGTTTACGTTGCAGCCGTGGTAAAACGTAATGACAGGATTAGGAGACATTCTACATGAATTTGAGTACCTACTCTGTCTTTTACTTGAAAGTGCATGTTTGCAAATGAGAATGTTATTATTTACTTCTGGCGTATTTTGAAATCAAACTTCACCGCACTGCTATTTGCTAGCATATCAATTTTGTATATTATTTACTTTAATCAATAATTCAGTTATGAGTGGATTACATGGAGAAGTTGATAGAATGTAACGCAAACGACTAATAGAAGAGTCCCTGAAGCCTAAAATAACCGCAAAGCATATGAAATCGGGAAATCGTGGTATTACTAATACCGGGGAAGGATCAGACTGTGGAATGCATTACGAATTGGGATTGCATGCATGTTTTTATGGATGTGCAATAACTTTATGGATGGAATGGTTTGGATGGATGGATGAGGTAAGGCAAAGGAAAGAAAAGAGAAAGTAGAGCTGAGTGTATGCGTGCTGAACCCACAATGGCACTTCCGTGATTGAAAATACCTTCCACGATTTACTAATAGTACAACTACCACTACTACTACGACTGCTATTACTATTACCACACAACATAACCGACTGAACTGTAGCGTAATGTAGTACCATTCACCTTGTGCAGCATGCAAGTAGGACCCACATACAAAATTGAACATCTAGTACTACTACATCCTCGCTACTACAAGTAGATGAGGTACCTATTTATTTACAAATAGGAAAATGTAGTGTGTGTGATATGTAGTAGTTTTGTATTTGGTTGGAGTATTAGTAACAGGAAGGCAACTGGCAACTGGAGTAGGTAACCAACTTGTTCTGAGGTCTTTTATGTACTTTGTTCAGTCCGAATGTTGTTATTGGAGAACGTATTAGTTGTGGCAAGTACATTGCTATTTGTAACATTGTAACTGTAACACGAAAGAGAAAAACGACGACTTGTGTGTAGCGACTTGGCGGGGCTAATGCTTCTCTTGCCAAGACAAAGCCAACTTTTACTTTTACACGGGATCGCAACCCGAGCAATAAGTCTCTTTCCACCGTGGACATACTTACATGGAGGCTCAAT
The DNA here is from genome assembly GCA_019776165.1 of Pogonognathellus flavescens. Classification (NCBI taxonomy): domain Eukaryota; kingdom Metazoa; phylum Arthropoda; class Collembola; order Entomobryomorpha; family Tomoceridae; genus Pogonognathellus; species Pogonognathellus flavescens. The sequence continues at coordinate 91,167 of JABASD010000046.1, read as the reverse complement.
ATAAATATCTGCAGAACAGAACAGACTATCGTGGAAGAGTCAATATAAAACTTCCAACTTTAATACAGACTCAAGACGTATAACAATAACTTGCTATCACACACATGCACTTTTTACGCTAGGTACTTTGCTATTACTTTACAACAGGGCTGACTCTTTTGCTTTTCTCCCTTGTGGAGGTATTAACCTTAAAGCAATAATTTCCCATTCTGCTTCAGTCCAATTGGGATTCTGTCCGCAACAATACTGTATTGCCAGTATATATTTATATATACAGATACAAACATACATACTTGGTACTTACGTAATAGGTACGAGGTGCTCTAGCTTTTCTAACTTACGACATTCTCAAGTAACAAACGTATTGTTGTATCTCAACTCAAGGCTGCTCTTTTTCACCTATTAAGCCATTTGGATGACTCAGGTTGTGCTATTGGGCTGTCTGAGTAGGGAAATACATTCAGAACTACCAAATCAGGTTTTTATTTTAAAATAGTCAACTCAATGCTTTTTCCACTATAAAAGTGGATAATATATGGTAAATATAGACAGACTCTTGACAGACCATGAAAATCCTCAAAAGCAAACAAAATGGTTGAGTTGTGTTCAATAATATGAATGACTATGTGTAACTTGCTGCAAAGCACTTAGAAACTCTCTTATGCAAATAATAAAAAGTGTTACATAGAATTAATCCTCAATACCTATTGCAATGCATGCACCATTTTTAAAATTCATATCTATAATTCATATAACTACAGTTACTGTACTACATTTCGAACACTTGTACGTAATGACAAGTGTATCGTAAATAGCACAGTTTCATTTCATACGAGTTTTTCAAACAATAGTATAGACAATAGAACACAGTTAGGTCTAGTCAACAGATAAATCAAGTTCAGATAAAACATCTAGTTGACCAGACACAACCTGATTATTCCAGTCGACTGGAATAATCAGGTTGTGTCTGGTCAACTGCAGTCTAGAATGAACTTTTAATGTAAATGAACTCTATTCCTGGTATAAGAATAATATATACTGTCATCAATAATTATGGTAACTAATATTTTGTTTATAATTAGCCAATTGAGTGGTAAGTAACTTTACTAATTACGTGCGTGCAGTCATTGCGCTATACATACAGAACTGTACATCTATGACAATTGTTAATATTACTTACAGATACTAACGTTGGCTAACATTAAATCACAGCATTATTCAAATCATATTAATAACAAGAGACATATGGCGATGGCATATATAAGTACTGCATTTTTCTATTGTATAAACATACCTAGCCCGTGCCCGAAATTATCTCAAGTAGCTGAAAGTGACTTACAAAATTATATTTCAGATGTATTATTATAGGCACAATTTTTATTACTAGGTACTGTAGGTACCTTAATATATCTTTTTTTATATATACCTGCTATAAGTACTGTCAACATCATAATTTTATAGCATCCAATTTCGTACAAACGTACTTTTCAACTTCAACCATTAAAAAAATGAAGTCTCCTACAGTGTGGATTTTATTAACATTTTCAGGTAAGTTGCTGATAGTTTTGAATGTGCTGTCTACACCTACAACGTGTTGTAAGATATGTACTGGAAAAAAAGAAATGGAGAAAGCAAACAAGGCTTTGGTACTGGAATTTTATCAAACAGTATTTGGAGACCATGATTATGACGCTGTGTACGAATACATAGACGATCCTTACACTCAGCACAACCCCACAGTCGCAGAGGCAGAGATGCATTAAGAGCTAAACTACCAGAATGGTTAGATAATGAACCAAAAGGAAAAGTGGATATAAGAACTGCAGCGGAAGGTGATCTGTCTGGCTGCACGTACGAATGGTAATGGGTGGAAAGGTCCAAGCTATAATGGATATATTTCGAGTAAAAAATGGAAAAATTGTTGAACATTGGGATACAATACAACAAGTGCCAGCAACATCGGCAAATAATAATACGATGTTCTGAATTCTCTCAATTACTTAAAACTGAGCGTTTAATACTCGCAACTTACATTGATACTGTGGCAAAAATAAATTGGAACTGTGGTGACCATCGTAATGTGGAACTTGTCTTTACAATTGTTCACAGAACGAAATAGACAAGAAGAAAATTTCAGTAAGTCTGGCAATTTTTCTAGAGATTGAGAATAAATATTACAGATTTTGTGGAAAACATTGAAATCCTTAGAGCATTCTGTTCGCGCAGAGACTTTAGAAGAAAATAACTAGAAGCCACTCAAGAGAGTCGACCAATTCGGCTCCAGTGGAGTGAACAAAGTCCCTCTGGACAAAGTGTACAAGTTGATACAGATATAATAAATATAACCATTGTAATTGAGCCATAGTTTTTTGTTAGAGTTAAGTAAGGGGAAAGTAAAGTAAACTAAGTAGCCTCCTGACTCAATGGCTATTGTCACCATTTGTTTTCATTTATGTGCAAAAACCTTATGTTGCTGTCTAAAGTTGAGCACAAATTGTGGAGTCTGGTTGGATGAGTCTGGGTGGTTCATGTCCACTTAAATCTCAGAGTACACTATATCTTTGTAATACTACGTAGGTGAATAGTGAGTATACTTGCACAAGGTACGGAGAAAAGTAACTAGTATAATATAACTATAACCATATACATATTAGACTCATATATCTACACACAATAAAGCAAAGTGAACTTACCGTGTTGCATAGAGGGGTAGTGCAAAGCAATTCCGTCCATTACGGAAGGACTACTCCGGCCTTTACGGTTCACAGAGTAGATTTTGAAGTGAAACGTTCCATCCGCATCCAAACCAGTCAAGGAGAATGTGGGGCTGGACGACGAGATGTTGAACTGGAGACCTCGACGACCAAGTGGAGCTGACTGGAACGCTTCCAGGAAGAAAGACTGTGGAAGACCACCATCGAAACCTGGTTCGCATGTTATTTCCACCGATGTACTAGTCCGGTTGATTATACTGCAATTCTCCACCGGTTGTGGACAATCTAAAAATTATTCGAATGCAGTGCATGTTAGAGTGTATTTATGAAACTATAATTATTGTAACCACATGCCAAGATACTGAAGATTCGAGGAAATGATAAAAATACAGCGGAATGAAATATTTCATCATTAAAATACTTACCTACCTACTACATTATCACATTCAAAGCAAATGGACAAATAGTTTAATTATGCACAAGTCATTGTCTACAGCGTGTAAGGATATAATTTTAAGCTTTGGCAGACGAGAATTGAAATAGGACGTAAAATGAGCAGACTTAAAACAAATCACTACACTTACAAGCTACATGCACTAACAATAAGAACTTAAGACGCTATAATATGCACTACTACGAAAGAGTGCGATTTATGTGTCAAAACATAATTTCCAAAGAATTCTGTAGTGAAATGTGTATTTTTGAGACATCAGCGTACACGAAGAAGGGTTTATAAGGATTAAAAAGTCCTTTACTAACTCGTTAAGCAAATGAGTGATACACCGTTTCGTTCTGCAATAATAAAAATGTCAACTTTTTTCTTCTATGGTACACGAAACAAAGTAAGATACTTTAGTCTCCATTGAAAGCAGAGATTTGTAACTTTATAAGTGAAAGTTATTATATACGATCCTTCCAGCCGCCCTTCACTCAGCTAGTTGAAAGAATAGGACTTTCATTCTCAAGTTTATAAAACAAGATTTTGTTTGGAAAATAAAACTTGTCAACTACTAATATGCCTGTATTAATTGTAAGGCAGCAACTTACACAGATCAGATCTTACAGATCTTACACAGACATCAGCGCAACCGTTGTTTCACATAACCAACATATCCTAAAATTAAGCGCTGCTTATTAATATCTATATAAGTCATTTTGTACAAAACAAAATATTTTATGGAAGTGTAGATACCTTGGTGAAAAGTAAATAGGCATATTTGTAGTATGCAGTTGTAACGCAAGCAAATGTAATTTACAGAATATAAACCATTATGTCATATTCGGCCATATATATGTCATATAAAGCCATCCTCTAAAATGACAATAATATCACGTGAAATTAAAAGTGGAAATGCTTCCTATTCCATTGTCAAAGTCGATGTTGTAATAAAATGTATAGATTTGGTTTCGTGCATGCATAAATACACTGCATGTACTATACAGGCAAGAATCGAGGCATATTAGATACCTAAGAAATACGGAGGAACATAAGTACCGTTGACAACCTTTGTACCCTCAATGAGAAGAATAATATTCAGCAAATGACATTTATGGGATGAGATCCACTTGAATGATTTGAATGTATCTGAAGAACCCACGAATTTTAATGAATGTGCAGGTTTACTCATTAGTCATCAGAAGTACGTACACTTGAAATGTCAATGGAAATTCTATTTACTCAATTTTTCTTTGCATTCATGCGTATAGCTCGCATTGAATTAATATTAGTGGAAGAATGAATGGAAACAACTAATTTTGGTGTATCCTAAAGAAACGAAGAAAATTAGTGTGGGTGATAAAACACGGGATAAAGTCAATTTCCTCCAAACGCAAACGTAATATATGGCTTCAAAGAAATAAAATATTTATTATTTGTGCCATTAAAGAGATCAGAGAGGAACGATCTAGAGAGTAATTCCTCGGAGACAACTCACAGTGAAGATTGCCCAGTATGGTGAAAGTTTGAGAGATTTAGCGAGAAAAATCAATGTTATTTGTGAGAAGGAGTGGATGGGGCAGGCCATGCCAGGACAGAGACAGAATGTAATGAGATGGAGAAAAGTAGACTACTGGCTTCAATGAAGGTACCTTCTTTGATATACACAAAACCATCCTCTACAGGGAAATGCCAGATACCACGATGACTGTCTACTTCGACTACGACTACATCCTCTGCTGCTGCTGCACCATGTACATTGTGTACATCATCCAGTACCGGAGCAAGATAAAAGAATAGCGTATAACATAACTATATTATTAGATATAGAGTAATAAACTACGTGTACCTTGGATATAACGTAAAGTGAAAGCGGCACTCTACTATATAGAAATTTTGGTGACTACATATGTAAGTAAAGTGGCAAAAGACAAGGCAAGGCTGTTTTTCCTTGGCTTGTCTCTACGTACGGCTCGACTACTACTCGAGAGAAAGCAAGCGACGGGAATTTGAACAAGGACGAGATAGATAGGGTCTTTATCTAAGTGATTAAGGAAGCGTGTAGGATTCGGTTGACGATTGTCGTATTTTACGATGAGAAAACCTGAAAGTCGTAAAAGTGAGGTGTAAGGGAGGAATTTGGAATGGGACGCAAAGTACTGAACATACTTACAACGAGCATCGACAGAACATGGACCTATACGCAGCAGAGCTAGCTCTTTCTGCCACTGCAAAACATCCAGAAAGGCAAGACAGAACAGAAGAACCAAATCTGCCTATACATACTAGACGCACATAGCACAAACAGAAAAGAATAAAGCCGAAAGGAAGACAAGGCAAACGACACGACAGTCATCCATGTCGTTGCTTTCTCCTCTCGTCAGACATTCAAACAGAAAAAAACTAAGAAACTGCCAAGTGCCAAATATCCTTTGTCTATGTCGACATTACTACATGTTTCCTACTATACTTTAACACATAACACTTCGAATACCTTTTACTGAGAAAAGGGAAAATATACCGTACATAAATATACTACTCCAGTCAACTTTATTTTCCACAGAAAAAAGAAATAGAAATTCTGAGTTAGTACTAGTAGAAATACGTGGTACAGCTACAGTCACATGTAGGCACAATACAAAAACCTTTCACAGCAGCACAAGTACATAACTTGCTGCCAATAGTATCACCCTTCTTAACACATCACATTCTGACGGCTTTCTATTGTGTTCCTCCACTTATAGGACTTGCTACATTGAAAGAGTAAAGCACAGAGTTGCACAATAGGGTAGTGTGCGTGTGAATAAAAATGCGAACCGAAGAAGCTACAGATACATTACAAGTACACCATAGCTATAAAGTGCTGTACATGTCTGCCAACACTATTAGTAGTATATATAGCAGTATAAAATATACTATATGTACAATACAAGTATATCTGTACAAAAAAGAATTGAATGCTCGAGTTGACTGGGTATTTAGGATTTCGTCTTATATTTTAGGAGGCAGAGACGCCTGTTCTGCACTTTAGGACGGTTATATTATTTGCTGATTTACTATTGGGACAAGATCATCCACCAAGAAGGCAATACATCCCGACACTTACATTACGTTACGTTAGATTAGATTACAGAAACTAACCCATGAGCACACCCACGAGCAAAACAAGCTTGGGTTGACTTGACCTTATACTACTACATACCCGGACTTATTGTTCCCTTTCTGGATTCGCTATGCTTCATTGGAAAGAACACTGAAGGGGAAAAAGAAAACATTTTTCCACCAAACAGTTCCAGCGAAAAGGGTCGAATATGTCTGAAGAAAGTAAGACGCTCCGCGTTGTAATATTATTCGATACTCAGCAACTAACTTTCGCTGCTAGCATTTTTAGACTATCTAATGTAAGAATAGACACTAAACAAACATATTATAGTAGTCAATGGCTGTGTAAGTAAGTATGTAGCATAATACTTTATTTGTTTGTGAACCCATTACCCAAAGCAGAAGACGAAGAATCCACGACTGCTGTTATTATGCCACTATTATAAGTATAGGGTACACGTATAAGTTAAAGTATACATTATGATTACAGTTACATTAGCTGAGCAATGTAAATGCATTTGAGAAATGCAATCCAGGAGTTGTTCCATTCTGCCTGGTTGTGTGCTTGTACGTTTTGGTTAAGCTGGAACATGGATTTGAGTCTGAGGTACCTTTTACATCAGTACTGGCTCAAGTCCACGGTTGTGTGTAGCAAACCGGTTGACTGAGAGTTGAGAGAGTAAGACAGAGATTCTACTTCACCCAAGGCAAAGGCAACTGGCCAAACAAACATGAGATACGCCAAGACAGTCAAGTCAAATGTCTATATATGCACATACATGCCATATCATATAAGTAAGTAATGTACATCGAATCCAACAATTCAAACAGCACACCAAGTTTTGTGAGAAAGACGAAAAATGTCGCGATTTGATATTGCGTGTAGAATGGTCGTTAAATCAACGTTTTTCTCTATTCACATTCTACATTCTGTGTTACTGTTACTGCACTCGCCAAGACTTATCTATGTAGAACTGTCTGCACACTTTTTTTCTCTGTATGTGTGCATATGTTTCTCTGGAGCGAAGCTTATGGCGTAATTTCAGCAAATTATCCGGGTATTCTATCATACCATAATAGTAAATAGTGGTGCAGTCAGCTATTATGTCTTGTCCTATCACGTCCCGCCCTACTCTCACCACATTCGACTGTATACTCTCAACTAAACCCCGAGACTTTTACTCCTTCGTACGAAAACATAGCTTCAGCCACAAAAATATTTACCCAGCTTAGCAGGAGTCAGCTAGATCGTTTATAATGGTATATAATAGACATAGGACTACAACCTCCCAGGTATAATACAAACAATATTAGTAAACATATACAATGGACGTGCAATATTTGTTATTTCTTGATAATATGATATAACATGACTCTTTGCGTGATGTATTAATAATGAATCTGCTCGTCGAGCAAAGAACAACGAAAAGTCTGAATAATGGTCGGTTTTTGACAAGCCGACTCAATGGACAAGCCAAAAGAGAATAACCATGCAAGCTTTCACTTCTTATTCTCAATTCTAGAATAGCCACTCGTCAGTCATTCACTGGCACTCCCTTCTTCGTATAATTTTAACGAACAACTATGTTCAACGTGGACGTAACTTACACAGTAGAACTGACCGGGTAACTTTAGAGAAATAAACACGCAAGCTGAATGATGAGTTATACTTTCCTTTCGCATTCTTAAGAATAGAAGACACATTCACTCGTAGAACGCATAGGTACTTATTGTTTGTACAACAGCTATTTGCTTCCTGTCAAGAAAAAGGTAAACAAAACGTTTTTTACGAGCGCAAGTGTCAACTGTGCAATTCAATGTCAACTGCGCCTTCTAATAGTCTACAAGCCGACTCAGAAACATATACCGTATACATTGTATTTCTGTCTCCACGTATTTTATTACGTTTTATGGGATTTTGTGTTTAAATAACAGGAAAGCTTATTAGTACACACACAAAACACGTTGCATACCACAAGCACCGTATTGCTTCGATGTCTACCTACATAATTAAAAGTAAAAATATACCACAGCCTAAGTGTCTCCACTTATATGACAGAGATTGAACAGCATAAATACAACATAACATCGATTAAGTCGATCATTAAACCGCTACTGTTGCACAACTAACCAAAATATTGGATACCAATGTATAAGCACCTAATGACATTGATCAATATGATATAGTACCTATGAGTGTATAATGCGAAGTGTATTAACGTAGGCAAGTGTATTGCATGAATATACTTATAATTACCTGCTTGTGCTTTCGACCTACATACAAAGTAATTATATCTATTTACGGTAGTAGTGAATAGACAGGAATAAGTTTTAGGGTGAATGAACTACTTTTTGTAATCTGTAGACTCAATATGGTAAAAAAACTATCATTTTTATTTTTAGGTTGGCTGAGTACCTACTATTAAATGGAAATTATCATTCATGACAACCTAGCTGACATAATTATTCGTCTTTCCAGAACCATCCTATCTGTAAACTGCTGTCACATCATTTATTCATTCAATTTTCTATGTTTACTAACAACCATAGCAGCTGTCTCTAATGTTGTTTATCTTGCAGTAGTTGTATGAGAATTGCTGCATTTACTACTTACACATACGTAGAGCTAGAGCTAGTGACAGAACTATCGCAAATACATTTACGCATTATTAAAGACCTTCATAGATAATAAAAAGGTAGAATGTTTTCTTAAAATGCAGTGTATACTTCCAGTTTGAGTTTGAACCTGTGAAAGATGTGTCCTACCAAACACAACCAAATATAATTTACACCATATATAGGTACATATATAAAGCATTATGTCATGTCATGCCTTATAAAGCTATCCTCTACAATCAATACAGATAAAAAAGTGTGTACTGTATTGTGTAGTTGCGAAGAACGAAGAACGAAGTGACCTTTTCTTGGAAATACTTTGAGCGTACGACAGACTGACAGTTCTACAGTTGAATCCCTAGATATTAGTCGTTTTCAGCTAGCATTTTGTAACTTTTGTCTGTATACGAATAAGTTTCTTGTGTGCTTTCTTCCCTGCATTGCATTCAACTCAACATACAAGTTGTGTATATTGAATCACTACTTTTAGTTATTTGGGACACAAAGTAATACTAGTAGTAGTAGAAGGTACAGTTGAGTATTAGTATTCTACTACTAGTAAATTCACCGGTACTTATATTTATTTACTAGTACTACTGTATAGGGGCAGGTACCACTTGAGATATTTTGTATGTGTAATACTTCTCTCCAGATCAAAGCATTTGAGGAAAAAGTATTGTTTCAGTTTCTTATGCTTTTGGGAGAAGTTCGTGGATGATAGATACAGATTAATTCTCCAGAGACTAGACTGTGTTCCATTAAATAATAAATGTAATGTAGAAAGGCTTGTTGAGAAGTTACATATAGTAAATAGCACACTCACAGTGTAGAGCACATAGACACACACAGACGAATAGAAATGGAAGCAAGCATGCAAACTGTTATTTCTACTACCAGAGCAAAATGTGAAAGAATCTGTAGACACGGGAGCGGAGGAGTAAGAAATAGGAAGACAAATAGTTAAGATAGTCTAATGTATTTTATATGAGGGAATAGAAAATCAAGAAGTAGAGTCCAACCTGCTGGCACTAATTGATAAACACAAGGTCTCTCAGCATTCCCAATAGGATTGGAAGCCCAACAGAGGAGTGTCCCAAAGTCGTCCTCTTTTAGAAGATGGTAACGCAACAAACTTCTTGATCCTTGACTAGAATAAATCTCTGGAACTATCACAGTCGTCTCCCCCACTGTGTTTGTGTGAGTCCAATGGAAGTTGAGATTATCTGGCAATGCGTCCATTTCGCAAGTTATATTCACAATCTCCGACCGAGAGGCTGCTATAATTACTGGGTCTGTACCTGACAACTCAGTCTGACATGCTGGAGCATCTGCGAACAACAAACAACAAAAAGTATCCATCAGCCATTACATTAGCTCAGAATAAGTCACACACTTCCATACCATTCACATCCTACCCAGTTTCCAACAACTTCTTCTCTCCAAAATAAAATATACACTCAACGTATACGCATATAGAGATATCTACTACATTCAGTGCGTGTTAAGTAACAGCGGAGTGAATATATCTAGTAATAATATTGTGGTACTGGTACGTACTTCTCCCGTCTTTTCTCCTACCGTTTCTATAGACATAAAGCCCTGGAGCACTCTGAACTCTAATAGTGCTATCTTTTTGCCTCACATAAATACTCAGAATGCAAGGACCAACTTTCTCCATTCATAGAACTCTTAGCTCATTCTAACATGCATTTTACACTCTTGAGTGTGAATTACAGCGTATCTATATATGAAGTTAACATATTTAGCCAAACACAGAAGTATAATTAAGTATATGCCACAATTGGATTGTACTTATACATTCGGTTTCAAGAACCTTATGTTAAGCATTATGCATAGTATTTCTCTCTTTATGGTAAGACTGTTTGAGTTCCCCCTTTCTCACTCGTACAGTTTATTTAGATTTTCCATCACAAAAGGTAATGTAGAATGGAAACCCCTAATCTTTCCGTACTATTCTGTTTTGACAGCTAAATATTACTACGGACTGATGACTACCTGAATATCTCATCACTGCTGACTGCGGCTTAAAACACCCTTTTGCAATAATTCATTCTCATAATAACTAACTGAAAACAAAGAAACAAGAGAAATGGAAACTGTCACAAGTAGTATGGCAATACAAAACCATCAGACTGCCATAATATCACAATTTACTGCGAGACTAACATTTCAAAACATATAATTTCTAATTTAGGTCGCTATGCAGTAAACTATTTTATTAGTATTTAGATTATATCCACTTCACAATCATAACTGTACAATGACTATATCACGTAATATTTTCCAATATATTTTATTCTGAACATAAAATGAACAACTAAACTACGTATCATTTATAGTTATTACTTTCGAACGGTGAATCAAAAATTATAGTAATTATTACGCTACAGTGGGCTTAACGAGAATTAATTATGTAATTTTAATCGTAATGCTTAAATCAGAGCTTATGTGAAGTTAAACCTACCTAGGTATTCTACATTTTATGATCCTGTAGTTGGTAATTAAAGGAGGTAAAAATTCACACCGGTGCATTATTATTAGGTATACAGAGTGGTGCGAGCTAAGATGAGGTATCATTGTGAAAAGTTTCAGGTATGGTGTACCAATTTATCCTAAATCTTTCGAAATACTTATAATGCCATTTTGTATTGATTTAATATATCAAACAAAAGTGTAGCTTCCATTCTGCGGGTTGCACAAATATTCTCCAGGAAAAAGGGAACTGTGGTCCAAAAAGAACGCAAAAGTTGGAAATTTGAATTCTACAATTTGCATCACATTTTGTGAGCATTGTATTTATGTTGCATCATTTGAAGGATCTGCGATACACCAAACAGTAACGCAACTTACATCCTGCGGTTACATAAATATTCTCCTGAAAAAACGTAAAAATTAATTCGAATGCCCGGAAAAAGTTTGACATTGACCTTACCGATTGGCATGAAATTTTGTGTGCTTGTGAAATATGTACATCGAATGATGTATGATACATTGATCAAACCCTAACTGGAACATAATATCACAATGATACCGCAACTTAAGCTCTGCACCACCCTGTACTGATGAATTTAATATTATTTCAAGAGCACTTACATTTAAAGAGATTATTTCCTGCACCTCAAAAACAGAGGTACTTTATCTACCTAATTATGTTATAGCCAGAATGCACGAATATTAATTTTGTGTATTTTATAGTTGTAGGTATATATAGCCTATATCATCAATACATGATATACATCCACCCTAAATTCGATATAATGACGCAAATCATAATCCTGTAACAATTTCATTGAATTAAATTATGTACTTAAAAAGCATACATACTGAAAATTCATGAAAATTCACTGTTAATATGTAAAGGATTGGAATTTACTTACACATAATCTCCAAGAGTACTTGATTGCTCGTTCCGGATCCTCGTTGGTTGAGAGCTTTACAAGAATAATTTCCCGCAGAGGGCCGACTGACTTTTTGAAGGACTAAGCTTTGGTTGCTAAGAATCACCCCTGAAGATTGGTTGTAATGAAGCATCACTCCCTAAGTAATAAAAGAGCCACCATGAGCAAAACAACTATCAAAACTCTGAATCATATCTCATCTTTTCATCCCATCATGAGAGATCACATCACTATTATATTTCTTTCCCTTTTTACCACTACCCTCATACTACACACAGCAGTTGTAGTCTGTAGCTATTACACAATCGCGTATATAAACACATATCACACGCGTCATCATATCTGCAGAGGCTAAGGCTAAACACTCCAGTTTATTCTAAATAATAGGGGACAGGACTGCAAGTGCTTCCTGCGTTTCAAGTATTGCGTAACATGTTTTTATGGTTGCATGGTATAACTATAACCACAGATTAGTTATAGAGAAAAAGGATTACGGTTTAACTATTTCGGGTGATGTGGGGAGTATAGAAAGCATATCTTTTCAACGATAATCCAATCCAGACTTTGAGAACGAAGCCAATAGAATCTCCTGTGTACACTTTCCTTTACTTTGGTTTCATTTCAGCTCTTCTGCTTCGTTCGTTCGATCATCCTTTCAGTTTATAGTTTTCCATTCACCAAACTCGTCCATAAACTTATTTACGCACTTTTCTTCGTTTAGTTTACTTTTATTTGGCTTAATGCTTACCTAGTTACTAGTTACCTCGTCGTACGTGTATACGGGAAATACCGAAGCCCAAACACAACCTAAATATAAAACCAGAGGATAACTACTTATATATTATTTCAGCTGTAGGAAATGGTAGATTCTGGATTGTATATATCCTTTAAGTGTGTAAAAGTATTTGTTAATCCATAAATTGGATTTAGCCCTTTCACAAAACCATAAATGCCATACATGTGGAGGAGCTTAGGTGAATCAGTAATTATTTTCACGATTATTGAGTTGTAACTGTAAGTATCTATAAGTTTATACATAACAGGAGCTTCCCTCTTATCTATCCCTTTTCTTGCGTTAGAAATTCGATGGATTTATTTTATGGCTCTGAGACGCACTTTTGATAGATACTACACTTTGCTATCTTTATCCACGCGATTGTTATTGCTTGTCGGAATGAGCACTAAAAATTCCGAGGTTACACAGCGATTACCCCTGAAGAGACATGAACGCTTTTTCCAAATCGTACGTATTTTTAAATCTTGAATCACTTGAAAGTGATAAAGAGGTAAGTATCCAGATAGCAAGATACAAATGTATTTATTGCCTACAAAGGAGATTTGAATAAATGTCTTAAACAATTTTAATGCTGCATTCAAACACACTAATGACTAATAATAATTTTTATTATTTCTATACACACAATTCCTCAAGCATAAAACATGCACAAACTCTTAAATACGTTATCCTAAAGCGAAGGGCTATGGTTAGCATACTTACTTATTATACAGTAATAGAAAGTGTTCCAAAAGTAATTTAAAATATTTACACACACACTCTAATAATAACTTAAAGTTGAATTGCCATTTTACCAATTGTATTCTAGAACCTTTGTGCAGTATTCGCATTCATTCATTTTCAGTCCATTTACAAACTACAGTAATGTGCATACAAATTTTCCTTTATGTTGTGCCGTGATAATGCACACATGCAATTTTCGTTCCAATACAAAACACATTGCTGTCAATCCATAAAGCAATTCTGTTTACGGTTATAGTAGTAGGAAATGTAAATATTCCCCCAAAGTATGGTAATATTGACAGTTGCATTACATGTGTTAATATTAATGTTGTACAATGTAGTACCAGAAATCAGAAAACGAAACCACAGTGGCAGTCATCCCTCGCACTCTTTTTCCTGATAAAAGAAATGCAGTCACGCAATCATCCTTTTCATGAAAAAGAAAAAGCCATGTGTACAGCGGGGAAGCCTTATTAGTAGTAAAGTTTACAAATGTGTGTTCTTGCTCTTGTACACATAATACCGTTAGATCATTTTATAATCCCGCATCTGAATACTGATTATAACGATAATCCTTTCCTTGTACGACAAAAGGAATAAACCAACTTCAAATAAGCGAAAAAGCTTACTTATTTTACTACCAACATGTGCAGTCACATTCTTGTCAAAAATAAGTCAAGCCAATCTTACGTATATGGAGTGGTTTATTGTGTGGGCGAATCAACTGGCAGTTTGCTGTTCGTTTTCTTTTGGTGCTATTGTTGTAAGGAGTAAATAAATAATATCGCTTTCTCTCATGCTTTTTGCTCGCCCCGTAAGAAACACAAGAGGGGGAAAGGTGTACAAATCGTGTACAGATTCCACATGCACAAGTATTCCAACTTTTCAGTAGCCTTGGTTGTTTGAACTATTGTAAGTAAAAAACAAAGGAGAGCTGATGCTATCACTCAAATAACAATTAATCTCTTCAACGGAATCAACTCTCACGCATTTTTCACACCTACGGAAAACTAAGCTTTCATTTTCCCTCAAGAGGTACAACTTTTCTGTCGATGTAACATTAGTCTCGGAGAGAAAAAAGCCGATAAACTTAGGGCTATTACTTACAAACATCGCATTCGTAACTCGGTCCTTGAGCTAATAACTAGTATTAGCAATGCATTAACTGTTTACTGTCACTAACCCGAAAAATAATAACAGCTTTAGTTATTCAAGTCTATTAGAGTATTGTATTAGTAGTAACATTTTGTAAGTGTTTCATATCTGATTTCGTAGCTGAAAGGTTCCATAGGTCGCCTTTTCGGTTTCCACTGTGGCATAAACCGTAGCTTCTCATCTATCATAATTTTGTCAATTATAAAAGTCCTTGGGTTGCATTGCTGAGCTGGTCTTGCCACCCACATCAAAGGAAAAAAAACAAGAGAAGCAGTTGCTATTTTTCTGTTGTTTTGCAACAGAAGCACCCTGGAAGCATTGTAGGTACATTTGGCTATTGTTCTGTGTGTACACATTCTATTAGAGTTTTCGTCGGCTTCCTCTTCTGTCATGTCCATTCAGGAACTCTTTCATTTCCCATTAGTATTTGAACTTGAAACACGTGCCGGGATTCTTTTCCAGCTCGAAACAGTTAAGGAATCATGTTGACCACGGTGTATATATACATACAACACAACTGGAGAGAAGTCTGGCTGAACGAGGGGCTGGACCATACAAATCCAATGCAATTACGACGAAATTCGGTACAAAAGGGAGCCAAACAGTAAGAGTGGCAAACTTACACTGCTGTTCCGCTTTGTTTGTTTGTTTGCTCACTAACAGAGTTTGTTCTTTTGACCTTTCAGTTGATTCTTTTCCTACTCAACTACATATTTTTCTACAGATCTCATCCCATCCATAGTGAAAGATTCCAAGGGAGGAAAACTGTTTTTTGCGATAGTCGTAGTGGCACTTCTAAGCTTTCGACTGTTGATTGTTTATTGTGAAAGGTTTTGTCTCTATTGTGCAAATCGAAGTATAATGCTTAGTTAGCTCATACCATGCAGTCATGGACCAACACTCAAACAATTCATTTTCGTTTTCTTTACTTTAGTGCTTTCACAAAGTACAAATGCAGCATACAATGCGATAAAGTCGATTGAAAACACACAGACATGCCTAGATGGACATTGAGACTTTTTCTTTATATTCTTATCGAAAGCTAGATCTGGGAAAAGTCATATTGTGCTTTTTTCTTACTTGTAAATGTGAATATTATATACCCCATGCTAACTGCAACTGCAACTCACTCTAAAGGCCAGTCACGGTGTAAAAACTGCAGGATACTTCCATGTAGTAAAAGACATGTCTCTAATGTAGGAGGCAGATTGTATCCAAGATAAATGTTTATCGATATACATATTTTATTTCGCTTTCTCTCGTACTGCATTTGTAACAACTATATATATCTACAATGCCTTTAGATGGATAAGCATTAGAAGTATAAAGATTTATATAGTGGCACGGTTCACACTCTGCTAGACTGAACTTACATTCTTGGCATTTAAATTGTCAACTAAATCAGCTCATGAATTCTGCTCCCCCTTAGACTGTTTTACGAATTTTACCTTAGGTAGTATCATCAACATGGGTTTCCCGAAAGAAAACATAAACAAACAATGGAAATCCAGTAATCTTATTCTTCTCACATAACTTTCAGACGAGACTACGCGTCACGTGCCAATACCACGGCGATGGAGCTTACCTAACTAGATTCTAAAGCAATTCTACATGATTACTGCTTTTAATGGAATCGATATTGGTTTCGTTTGGATTAACTCTCGAAAACACAATAGTGCACTTTATTGTACACATACTTACATCCTGGTTGGCTCATCTCTCAAAACTTATTAGATTACGCTTACGAAGTACTCGTAGCAGTAGGCCCAATAACAATCACGATCGCTTTATTGTTTGGGTTTTGTGGGAAACTAGACAGGAGCACTGGGAATCCTTATACAGCGGAAATAGGACATATCTTCCACTGTGTAGTGTAGGTACCACAATGTAGATTGTAATTTGAAATGAACATCCCATTTCTATACACACACGGAAATCTCCAACAATATCTTTAGCATAGGTTCTACTAAATAACTGTTATATACACCAAACTCAAATCAAACTACCACTATGTACATTTACAACATATATCCATTTTAGTTTGATTTCTACAAGGACTCGCTGAGTTACAAATTGTAGTTAAGGAATAGAAGGAGAATATAGGAATGCATTGTAATATTATATGGCTTGGGCTTTGACTGCATTCACTTTCTGTCATCATTACCTTTCGTTAAGGAATATAATATTTGTCGTACCTAACACATTCAGCCATACGCGCACAGGTAGGTAGTATATATTATTTTACAATTCATTCAAGTAACTTTGTATTGGTATAGAAGGTAGTAAATTCATAATATGAGACTTTTCCTATATACTCTCTGAATAAGAGACCACATTATGCTGTGTGCCAGGGAGATATAATTGGAATCCCTTTGCTGTTTGTATGATTTCTGGTATAGACTGACGAACGAAAGAGAATTTGTGTAGATAGACAGAGAGATCACTTACATTGTGGTACCAGGATAGTTTGTGTATTGATGGGTTGGCTTTGATGTGACACTCAAAGTAGACATCGTCTCCTTCCTTGATGTCGTTTGGATTGAGGGAAGACCCCATACGGAGAGACAATATGGGAGAATCTGTCACAAAACAACAACAAAAGAGCTTTGATTTCCATTTGGCATTTCATTTTCCATTTCAGAGCATACAAATATTATCAACTTGCTTCTATGCAATTTAAAATCATTGTTGTAAAATTGTAGTACCTATAGTAAGTAATGGGAACGTGTTTATTAACCAACTAGCAAATACAAATTAATACTCTAGTACGTACTGTTCTATTCATTTAAATTAATATATACCTACCACTACTGTCATTAAAGTCAACTTTAACATTCCGATTTTCCGATCATGTGCATAACATATCCAGCTAATAATGCATTAGTAAATATATTTCGCTCATAGAGATGCTTTGTACATCTGTCAGTAATATTCTGCTCATTGTACGTTAAAACAAAACTCTGTTTTTCAACTTGTACTAAAAATAAGTAGATCACATTAACATTATTATACAATTATATGTCATAAATGTGAGACTTTTCCTGACTTTTTCTATATAATATAATGTATAGCAAATACTTTCCTGCTCTAATTATATAAGGGAAGTAACTAGGGCGGGTATTGTGCGACAAAACTATATGGGACAATTTTAAACTCTTTCAACTGTACTTTTGTTCTGACTTGTTTAAACTATTTGAAAGCAGGCGCATGACACTTCTAGAAATAGACTTTCATAATCAGTTGATATGATTGTGATGTATATTATATATATGTAATTTAATTATATTTAACTGGTACACGTGAAGTGAAAACAATTCTTTGAGACGTGTTTGGTGTGGACATAAAACGTAATTGAGGAATGAGGACAGTTTGCCGAATTCAATTTGTTATATCCTATAGCAAATTATATGTAGAGACAGAGTAACTATTTCAGTGCTATAAAGAAACATATGTACATAACAAAGCACAAAGAAGCAATATATACTAAATCCAGTAGTAGTGTGTATTATGTATAGTGTTGCATGATTTGATGAGGAAAGGAAGAATCGTTTGTTGAAGCTCTATCTCACTATCTCCTTTGTGTTGTCAGACTTGCCACTATTTTCTATGAAACGAGAGCTACAAATACTATAAGTTGTCTGTGGCATTCTCTATCACGTTTCCTTTCATATCCAGATTAGTACAATGCTCTGTAAATCGATTTCTAAAAGAAAATTAAAGCACACATCACACAGAATGGCGACTAAAGAACAGAAGATTGGTGTCGCAAATACTCAGATGAGAAATCTGCGTAATTCTAACAATACCCACACGCTAAAACCAATACTACTAGATCAAGTCACCGCTGTTATCAGCTGCGGAAATAAATGGATTCTTGTGTTACACATTCACATATCTGCAAGTGTGAGGAAAGTAATTTTCCTTGTACTTCCAATTTGTAAAGTATCAATATAATAAAAGTCTTTGACTAAAATGACTTAGGTACTATATACAATATCCCAAAGCTTACAACATACTTCTACATACTGCTAGCTGTATAAGCCCATGATCATTTCTGCCTCAATAACTTTCAAACCTCCTCGACTTTGCCCAAATACCGAAACACCCAATATGCAATGCACTTACTCGATTCTCCACTTATTGCTCAATGCTTTTCAGAGTGTACTGCACTCTCAAACATTTTAAACGGTACACTTTTTATTCAAGCATTTTCAAACTTGTAAAAATCGACGGGGAAACGAAAATAACCGAAAGAATCCTTCTACTTTGCAAGACACTTGTCGTGAAACGCAATGTGCAAGGGAATTTACAAAACAGAAACATTTCGAGGACTTACATGGAGTTTGCTTTGCACTTTGTGGTCTTATCTTTAGTAATGTAATGTACTTTCCAGACCAAAGTCCTCCGTCGTGTCTTCTGAAACATTTATGTCTCTTTGTGACAACAAAGGCAGTGCAAGTTCTGTCTGTCAAGTGTAGCAATGTAATATAAATCTCAATGGATTAAGCTTTCGCAGAGAATACGCATCACAATGTTTCGTTTGAGCAATTCAACGCGTACATACATTCTTTGGCGATACACATGACATGGAAGTTTTTATCAAAGACGCTAAACAGCCCAGGTGGTAACTGCAGCAGCCATAAGATGTGCACAATGTTCTCAAACCGAACAATTCAATCCAACAGCAAAAAGTATAAAAGCTCAAGTGAAAAACTAAAATGTCCTTGGTAGTATAGAAGTCTTATATTGTATACAAAGAGAATAGGAATAGGAAGCGCGTCGCATATAGAACAACAATGCAATGCATGCACAGAATAAAGCAATGACGAGAGTTAAACTAACTAAAACAGGTACCGACAAAAAACATAAAGGTAGACTGTGCTTGTACAAGTATGCAAGTAAAAGTGTAAGCTACACACACGTATCTTCGCTTTTGTGTTTTTCAGATTGCTCAATGTTTACTTCTTTGCTCGGTCTTATGCTTTCTTACTTTTCCTCTAAGTTACTACTACAAACAAACGAAACGCAAAGACATTTAGTATAGCACTAAACCTTGCTTTTCTATTTTATAACTAAATTTTGAAATATTATTATAGTAAAGTATGCAGATATGTACCATGTGTAGCCTATTTGTATAGGTAAATATATATATGGAGTATTTATATTTTGTGTTTATATGTATGAAGTATAATATAATATAGGTACGTTGCCTGTGAACGAAAAGTGTAGTTATTTTAGTGCCGTAACATTTTGTATAGTTGTGTCGTTATTCTATGTTTTTGCTTTCTCTTTACTAACTAAACTCCATTTCACGTATTTCTTTCTTTGTGTGCATGAAATCTGTGGAAATAAAATTTGTTCTTTGCGTGTAGTGTGTACATGTTTGTTTCCAAGGTGGATCGATGATTCAATACCAACACATACATGTGAAACTATACTTAAACTCTCTGGTTGTAGGTTTATATTATGAATAACCACACACAAAGAAATTCCATTGTTTACAACAGAGACTGACGCACGGGAAAAAGAACACAATATACTATACAACTAATATACAAATAGCTGCAATAAAAATACATTACATTGCTGTTATGAAAATCAGTAGGTATACTTATTCTTTTAGTGCAGTTCAAACCTTAGTTTATTTCTACTTTGCCATTCAATCGGCTTTCCTTTCGTAGCTGGATGGGCAATCAATTCATACAAATTTAATGTAAAACAAAGCTTTCTTTTGTAATACAAAATACCATAGACAAAATATTAAATTCTCGTTCTTCCAAGCTTTACTATACATAAACGGTGCGAGCTGTACAGTACGAACCCAGATATATACGGTAATAAAATATACGCTAAACAAAGATTTGTCTGCTAGCATTACTGAACACTTTGGGCGAAACTCGGTTATTCACAACTTTGGAATCCATTCAAACTCATGAATTTGTAAAAGTTTTCATTTATTCGTGATCATAATACAAACTATCAATCCAAGGTACCCTATACCTTAACACAAAAATGGCATTAATGTCAAATTATTCATTTTTAGTGTTAAAGAAAAATTGGAACAAAGAAAAATGTTATTGACACACCGTGACTGTGGCTTGCATTTTTTTAACGATTTTATTTTTCCTGCTGCAGTGACTCGTAAATAAATAAGTACATCCTAACCTTGTACATCATACATAATTATAAAGTAGGTATATACCGGATACACATAATGTACAAAGTAAATGAATCTTAAATAACCAACTGTAGTAATATAGGAGACTTTATATGAAAATTTATTCGTGAAGTTTCCTCCACATATTTAAAGTGGAATATCTTCACGTGCTATAATCCTAGACACTTAAGCGGAAGTGAGGCAGCTTGTGGTGTAATATAACATATGTTTAGTAGGACGTGTATCGTAAAGAAAGCATCCGTATAAGGTCACAAGATTCTAAAATACAAAGATTACAAATGAAAGCTAAGATTTTCTCGCTAAGCTATCATCATCTGAACTTACTTAAAAGTACAGTATGCTAATGCTACATGTATATTTTATATTACGTAATACCTAATTTGTTTAAAAGGCTTTTGCAGATAGTGAGAGCCTCGTTTGGGTCATATTTTATTTTGCTTTTAAGCAGATTGTAAGTAGAGAAGAAAGAAACGGGAGAATGAAAGGAATTTCAATTGAGAGAGCAAAGCTAAAGAGTAAAATTCCTATACACACACAAACTAACACAAGATACATATTATGCAATACTTGGATACTTATATTTAGAGATGATACACTGTTTGTTTACTCAGGATTGAAATACTTTTACATTGTGCATCTCTCATACTATATATACATTACATCATACCTAATATATGCTTAATGGTACACAATGAAAAAGATTTCTGCATTTGTTTCATTCTGGAGCTACAAGCCAACTGCCAACACAGTCATTGCCATTCATTCATCATGAATGACCATCCAGATTAAAATTCTTTTGTAAATAAGTGTATGTTATTTGAAAATTTGTACAAAAAATGAAGAGTAAAATATGAAATACCTATATACTATGTTTCTAACTCATTATACTAACACTGAAGTCGAAGAAAAAATGAACTGTACTAACATATTATCCTCTCTAATCAACATTATGCAGATTTGTTAAAAAAATACAGGATTTGGCTGGTAGTAAATCGAATTAGCCCTTTAACAGTCACTATTTTGTATTATGTATGGTCAGAAGTTAAAAATAATACTTGACCAAATGGTAGCTTGTATAATCAGAGATTACTATTCATCATTTCACATCTCTTGATATGATACAAATGTATATGATAATTAGATAATTTACATTACAATTATCCCAAATGTAATTTTTTAATGCGAGAGTGATAGGTTAACAGACGGAACTCCCAGACCTAATAGTTTTGGGTGTGTGACTCTAAAACAATTACTTTGACACTAAGCCAGCTGCCGAATGAATGTGGTGAGAAATCTGACTTGGTATGGTAGTCTCGATAGTGTCGTTTCCCATTGTCTGTAGATAGTTTTTTTGATACGAAAAGGTCAATTGTCAATCGTTTGTATTCATGAGAAAACTTTCGGCTTTTCAAAGGGTGGAAGAGAAAGTATTGCACGTATCTCTCTATCCGTGCAATTGCACATTACAGTCTTAAGCATAAAATAGAGAGCTCTAAGCTTTATCTATGTATTTACACATGGTCCACGCGCACACATCAACGCAGCGCTTTCGCAATATACGCATTCAAGCAAAAACGCATAAAATGTAAGTGATGTACACGGAGCATGGGAGGCATACTTGCAATTCACAATCGATTGCATTCTAAGTAAGGAGGCATAAAGAGTGTAAAAACTCACACACTGATTTCACGAATTTAAATTCTATTGAAAAATACACACCAAGTACATAAAAGTAACACGAAGACCTTCTGCATAATGTACTCCCTTTCAATAATAGACTAACTATTAATGCACAACAAATTACAAATAGGCATTTTTGTTACGTAAATAGTGCACGTGTTTATAATGTAATGTACAGACTGATAAAACCGATATATCTATTCTAATTCTACTATTGCATGTTATTTTCTAAACTGCTGCGAAAGCAAGTTTGGACTGGCAATAAAATAGACGTGTAAACTATGTATAGTGCACATTATACATAATATAAACTGTTCTGTTCATAAAGCGTAAAAGCACATCACACGTTATTTATTGTGCAATGTAGTTCATGTTAGTACAGAAACATTGTAGAGCAAAAGTCACAGAAGACTGGAGAACACGAAATTGTACGCGTGAAACATATAAATCCATCTTCAAGCTTGTAGGCCGTGTCATGAGATAGAGAGAGATTTTTGTAACAGAGAGGGCTACAAATAGTGGCAATAGTATTCGGGATAAACCTGGAAGACAAATGAATGAGCCTTCTTGCATATTAGCGGTATTACTAGAAATAGAAACAGAGCAAACAGTCAAAATCGGCTCAAGTACAAGTTTGTGGTTGGTTTGGTTTGATTTAGCACTAGTTTGTCCATAACGTATGCTTCGTCTGTTGCTATATGAAATAGTTGAGAGAAGGTTTGTATTTGCTATCTAAACGGAACTGAAGACGAAATCTTCTTTCTTGGATTTCGCTCCAGTTTATCTAAGTTTGGTTTAACTTAGCCCAGATTGGCTTGAGTTGACTGTTATTGTCAAGTGAGGCCCGTCAAGGCAAGGTGCGGTCACGAACCCACTCTCTCTAATCCTTCCTCATTGTGACTGACGGAGGAAATTGCATTTCAAATAACGAGTTACTGATGCGTGCTCACTTGAATTCAACTCTAGCCGAGAATGGCATAAGAGGGCAACCAAACTCAACCAAACCGTACAAGTAGGACTTTAGTTTTATATTATATATAAGTATAAGCTTATATATGGTTGTAGTATATAAGTGTGTTACTACATAGTAGTAGTGCATTGCATTGGCAACAAACCTAATACAAAGAGATTCTTCTTCTTTCAAAATATGTATGTAATGTAGTATTCCTGCCTTAGACATTTTGCGAGTCTTAAATCAGAGCTACAAACTCACGTCTTCCTTCACAATTCCATTCTTCATCTTGTCTTGTGTTAGACTACTCTTGTTATAATACTAAATCTAGAGTAAGGCATGATTTTCCTTTGCTGTGTTTCTGTGTACTACTCAAGCTTTTTTGATCAGAGAAAGCAGACGAGGAGTATCTGTCGCTCGTTCCTTCGGTTGGTTACTGTTTGAAATATTCCTTATACATATATTGTACAAGTTACTACTACTACGACTATCGCCAGTGAATTGTTCGTTTTACGGACTTTTCGTTTTCGTCCTTCGATCTTCCGCACTATATGGTCCTGTTCTCGATTTGATTTCGAGGTTGAGATCCTAATGAGATTTTATTCTATTCCGCAAGCTTCTCAAACATACATACATACACACACATACTGTGGAATCGTACATGCAAACCCAATTTCTTTATATTTCACATTCTCATGTATCTAGTTACGTTCTTAAAATCAAATCAGAAAGCCAATCAAATGAAATTACTCTGACAATAAGAGGAAACTGACAATGAGGCTGAAAGCTAAAGTGGATTTCAAATTCACTCTTTGACACTATCAGCAATATCCACTCACTCATTTTCAACTATTTCAACGTACATATTTTATATTGGTATTTCCACCACACAGATGCAGGATATATACGGAGAAAACTGTGTGCGTGATATTATACTTCTGCGAGGCTTTTCATGCGAGATTTATTTATTTAATCATACAAATACAAGTGCAAATATAATATAGGTACCTGCAATGCAGTTCACAGCATACTGCTTTTCAATCAATCAGTTCATTCGTGTGTGACTATTCTGACTTTTATTATGCAAAACGTTGGCAAGAATTGAATCATTCTAAAAGTAACCCTTTTTTATGTGCACGTATCGTTTCAGCAATTATAATTCTGAAAAGTATAACTTCTCATAAAAATTGCAAATTGAAAGAATCCTGCCAAGGTAGCTTAATCTCAAATGTTCTAGGTAGTTATTAAGTTTATTTTTTATGTCCCGGGTAGGTTGCATTTACATATAGAATAGTTTCATATATAAAAAATAATCAATCTGTCTGTGACTGTGTAGCGTTTACTGTAAAGTTTGGTCGATTTGGTCGGTATAAATAATTTTGAGTTAAATTATCTTTGACAGATCATGCATAAATGATTAGAATTTCCAATTAGAATTGACCATTTGATATTTATCAGTAATTGCACTAGGTAACATAAAATTCAGTCTAAATGGCCCAGGTTTGAGTTTGAGATAGAGTAATTCTTTCGAAAGCTGAACTTAGGTATTATTCATACTTCCTTAGCACATCGTTGTGTTTAACAACGAAATTCATCGTCAATCGTAATCTGTATGCGTTATCGTGACCAAACATCCGTTTATGAGCGTGCAATTTTCTGTTAGAATTTCAAAGGAGAAAGGAGTGTCAAATTTTTCAATCAAACTCTTCTCTACTGCTTTTATGCACTCTCTCATTCATTCAAACTTTGCTTGCTTTCCGTGTGGAGTAATTTCATCTAATGGTAGTCAAGTGACAGTGAACTCACTTCATATTCCAACCAATTATTGAGACGAAATAATTATTCGAGCTTTGAGCGAAGTAGTAAACGCACCCGTAACAAAATAAATAACTTTTATATACGTGGAGAGAGAGAGAGAAAAGAAAAAAGCCTGAGAAAACAGTTGTAAAGTAAAAACAGGTAAAATCACTTGAGTGTGAAATTTCTTTGTAGAGTGGTGAGGTGACAGACTGCCTGTAGGTAAATATTATACTTAGCCTTAGCCTGTAAACCCAAGTTATTGAAATGCCTTACCACACGACTACTATCGACATGTTATACTAACTGGAGATACTTTTGCGTTCAAGCTACTCTTATAGACACGGACAGAAACACTTTAGTGTATGCATGTAGAAGTCTCTGTCTCTGTGTATTAGAAATAGTGAGCAGAGCATTTGCTGTAGTCACATAATAGACAGCGTAGTTATTAAGTATGTAATGAAACGAGGAAAGAATACACAAGTTCAAAGGGAATTGAGGGTACAGAATATTCCTATAGGGGAAGTTAAGTATGAAGTAAGTGAAGTTAGAGCTGACTCAAGTGGATTCGAGTGAATGAAGTCGAGAAGAGTTAGAAAGAGAATACCAAGAACTAGACAAGAGTTGCTCTTGAGCCGTGCAATACCAATTAAAACTTTCTAACGACTCATTAACCCTCCATCTCATTCTTGTCCGACTTTCCAAACAGTTTTGACAGTCTTGTCTTTGTCAACGAAGAGTAGTCGACAGGAGTTGTCGCTTTGTGTGACTCCAATGGAAAAGAAGCTGATTATTAAATAGTATAATGTAATGCTATGAACACATCCACAGTTAAAACAGCCAACCGTAGAGATACATATGCATAGCATATAGAATCTCTATGAAATTCACATTATCTTCCGTCCCATTCTGTCATCAACTGAATATTCTGCCACGCATACACAATAGATTCAAAAAGGGAATTCTGTCTTCAGTTCTTACTTCAATATTGTTTCCAAGAAGAAGATTAACCCTTAACAAATGCAGAATGTTCCTGATATATCCAATATCCATTCTACAAAAATACCACTTCTAGATAAAACTAAATGAACATAAAGCATAGGTACGTTCTTAGCCAACACTACAAACATTCAGTTTCTAAATATATTATATACCCAGCTTGTAGCTTTTTTATTTAATTACTCGGTGGATTAAATCATTTTATTTATGTATAACAATTAATATACTAACAAGCAATACGGAATATAATGAAGCTATACTGATGGTGACCAGTAGATTACAAGTTATTGTCCAATGCCAGACAAAGTGCCTGTCTAAGGTAGTAAAAGATAAATGTTATAAAACATAAATGCACGTTCGAGTAATTTAGTTTTAGTAAACAACTTCATTTAACTTAGGTATATTTGTTATGTACCACTGTGTCTTTACCTGACAAACTCGATTTTTTTAGTCAGTAATGAAATGATTAAAATTATTATAAGAAACATGTCAAAATTGTCGTATGTTTCACTCACTTGCAAGCTTTTGCTTGATTAGGTGGTAGTGTTAGTGTGTCATTGGGTAGTAGTTTTAAATTTTGACAAAACCAACTACAGTTCCTTAATTACTACGTGAAGCTCTCTCAGTACATGCAATATCTGCAATGCACACAGTAACAGTAGAATAGAATAGAATTTATTTGTGCTTTCGGAAACAACACAGTAACAGTACATATTATAGTGTAGGTAAATTTGCTGTTGTATGAGTACATATGTAATACTCAATTTATTAGCCCTGAAACTCAACTTCACAACTGTGTTCACTTCATTTATTATATAGACTCATATCTGGGGCTTCTAAACATTTATGTGATCAATGCGATGAAAACTTTAGATAAAGTGTGCATTACTAGAACATGAGTTTTGTCTGTTTCATACACGCCTGCATCGTCTTTAGTGTCACTCACTTTCTGCACGCAACAGAATAGTTTCCAAGTATTACTCACTAATAAATAACAAATTTTCCATTTAATATTGCACAAAGACGTAAGCTAAACAACTATCAGACTGGTAGTTTGCGCTTGTAACAATTAACATGGTGTAACGGATGCATTTAGTTGCTGTACTATATATCCACATACATAGCTTTTAGTTTACTTTCTGTCTGTTTCTTAAAGCTGATGAGCCTCACATAATGTTTTGATTTTACAGACACCATAATTATTCGTAAGAACCATAGGTATCTAATATTCAGGTCGCGTCTTAATTGTAATTAAAACTCTCTGTGCTGCAATAGGTTGAGAATCCTATATACTCCTACACATTTTAAATCTTGCAAGAGTGAAATCAAGACGAGGAAATAGCCACAGACTACAATTAGAACATTATGTAGCTACGATGAAAACTTTGTGCTTATTTATGGTTATGAGAACACATTAGAGATTACAAGGTCAAACAGACTCTCATTCGACAAATTAATATCATTAGCGCATTTCGTCTGTCAAGAAGTTATCTTTTATTGAATCCAATTCGTGCTATTGATTTCTCCAACGCTATAACGTTCTCTCTCTCAACTCTCCCACTCTCTCCCTACCTCTAACCTATTTCATTTTGCAGAAGCCGAAATAATGTGAACAATAACCGAAAAGTGAGGTGAAGTGAGTAAAGCAAGCAACTCAGCTAAATCCCGTAACTACTTCTATCCAGTTCTGAAATCTGTACTCTTAGCACACAGCTTGACTGCAGTTAAAACAAATTACTTCACATCTTGCTAACCCACTGTGAGACTGAATGAATGTAGAGTAGATTCGATGCGACCAGACAAGAATTTTGCTTTAGTAACTAGCAGCTTGACTGCATTCGACTGTCTGTTTGCAACGAATTTTGCATTTACTGTGATGATAGCCTACTCTGTCTGCGGAATAATATAATATAATAATGAATATTGTAAGCCGTTGGGTGCAAAGTAAATTCGAACCGAGCTGGTCTTGGTCTTTTAGTCTTCTGCTATAGGCACCATTCACTAGTAACTCCGTAATTACGACGATATTCTCCACGTATTCCCACAAACTAGTAGTATACTCTCGTGTTATAATATTATGTGTTGGTGGAACTCTCCATTTAATTCACTACACACTTATAGGAAAGCAAATAATATTGCACAGAACCATTCTCAGTCTAAAATTATAACCTGACTCTGCAAAGAATAGAAAAGGAGCTGCTGAAGACCAGAACAGAATAGAAATTTGATCCTACTAAAGGGCGACTAAGAGAGTTAGAGCAAGAGATAGGTGAAAATTTATCCAGCATTTACCCACGAAATTTCTTCCTCTCTCTCTCCTCTCTCTCTCTCTCTCTCTCTCTTTATGTTGTAAAAGTTTTACAGCATTATTTTATGAAGAGAACTAGGAATATGAAGTCTTCCCCTGGTTCACCTAACTTAACTAACACACATATGTTTTAGAGAGTGACTCGTAAAGTGGTTAATACTCGGAATGCGTAATGAATCTGTTGAATATTTTTAAAGAAGATTTTATTATACTAAACCATTTATACTACAACAAGGCAAGGCGACAGCCCCATATACTCCAAATTCCTCTATATACACCATCACTATCTCTCTCTCTCTCTACTGTCTCTACTCTCTAGTAGTAGTAGATTACATATTACACTTACAACTTATAACCATTATTATATTCAGCATTCGAATACTATGTATGTTATAGTAAACATTGTAAAACAACAGTTTCCTTCTAACAAAGTTATATATTTAGGGAACTGCATTTAATGTTTCGTGTTTTACTCCAGTCATATATACACGTTGTGTATATGCACTGCTGTTTTAATCTCGCTCTGTCCCAACACACATACACACCCTCATTCAAATAAATACTGTATAGAAAGCAGTGAGTGTCTCCAATTCCCTTGTAGTGCTACCGCTACCACATGCCTACACTTTACACTTGCCATTTCCATATAGTAGTAGTACAAAATATGAAAGTTATTTCTATTCCTGTAATACAGTATAGCTATAAGTACAGTTATGCACCGTTATAAGTTATATTATATGTATAAAGGAGTCGTGAATAAATATGAGTGCAAATGTAAGTGTATAATAGGAGTATTATG
The DNA here is from genome assembly GCA_019776165.1 of Pogonognathellus flavescens. Classification (NCBI taxonomy): domain Eukaryota; kingdom Metazoa; phylum Arthropoda; class Collembola; order Entomobryomorpha; family Tomoceridae; genus Pogonognathellus; species Pogonognathellus flavescens. The sequence continues at coordinate 61,493 of JABASD010000046.1, read as the reverse complement.
CGATGCACAACTCTATAACTAACATTTACAGTGGAACTCGTATAGTTTTAGTTCTCTTTGCCCTGCGTCACAGAGGAGTAATAAACACGCAAAAAAATGATACGATGCTCATATTTTCACAGCGCTTTTTTCCTCCTGTCCAAAAAACTTGCAATGCAATAGTACAAGTGAACATACCAGACATACTGTAGTAGTAGCAAAAGGTAATAGTGAAAACGTAGCAGGAACAGCTAGCACCACCATCGTTCAATGTATAAGAAACGAGAGCAAGTTAAAACTGATGTCAATGTGAGTGAGTGGAGTGTTTGGTGAAACGCTACGCTTTCTCAAGCACTTAGAAAACATAATATAATAGAAAGTAGCGTAACACCACTCCTGGTTTGTATGTAGTTGTAGGACATACACCACACATTCACATACTACACCCCTCCTTAGTTTATTGTGTATGGTAAAGTAGTGAAAGCGTAGCAATTCTTGAATGCGGAAGACTCTTACCAACTCCGCTCATGTAATATCATGAAGTATATAAAAATATAATGCGAATTTGCTGCTGTACTTTCCCTTCCTCGACGGTCTGGTGGATTGGAAACCCACCTGATTCAACGAAGCTCTTTCCTCTAGCTCTTGCCTTATACTAGTAAGTCAACTTACGTGGCTAAAGTCAACTTGGCAATTGCTTTTACTTCATTTTTAACTCAAGACGGCTTTCTTCATACACCTTTATTTTTTATGAGAGCGTCGCACACAGTTAAGAGCACTCTTGTTCCTTCTCCTACGACTAGTAAATATAACGAGTTGCTTTTAATGTTTCTGCATGTGTGCTTTCCACACATTCACAATTTCTTCCTTGTTTTTTCTATACAAGCTGCTATTAATTACATAATATCCAGAGTTCCGTTCAGCTAGTTTTTCGGCTTTTAGCTTGAACCGCTTTTTGCGGCTTAAGCCGACTATGAAGAAGCTTTAACAAAATTTAAACGAATTTTGAATTTGGTTAAAGTCTTATAGGTAAAAAAGCAAAAAAATTGGCTCAAATGACTTGTTATTAGAATACCAAAAGCCGGCGGCCACACTGTAACATAATGTGCAAGTGAAACGAGCCAGCTTTTTTGCTCCTATATTAATAATGTACTCTCGTATTGTAAATGACGTTATCACAATGAATTGCTAAACGTTTAAAAGCTTTGCATTATCTTTAGAAATAAATTAAGGTTTGCAATTATGCAGTTAAATACAATTGGGAAAAGATTACGGCTTTTATCGAAATAAAGCATTTTTAGATGGTCAGCATGTTCCAATGGCACATATTTGCAAGCTCATTTGTATTCCCTCATCCCCTTTTTGACGGATATATTGTAAATGATGCTAAAGCGACCATAATTTACGTATTTTTAAAAAGTTAAGCTTAGCACGTTTTCGCCTAGTCGTATGCATGCGTTTTTTTCAAATAAAGTTTCCTTCCCAGACCTATTGCAATATAGTAGGAAGAGGAAGAATTTTCAGAACGTAGACTAAGATTTAGTTTGCAAAGTGTAGCTCGACATCCTCATATCTATCATTTTACGTCTACAAGCATGTAGAATGTAGAGAGCATGTTGAATTCTCAAGTTGAGCATGAGTTGAGCCCATTTCATGTTGGACGAGAATGGAATGTCAAACAGTTGAAGAAATTCCGGTTTTAGTAATGTATGAATCTACAGATATAGTGTGTGTATGCACCGCCAATATTCTGTATGGAGTGAGTGTGTTTCCAAGTGGGAATTTATTAACCATATGTAATACATGATGTAATATGGCGTGCTTTTAACTTTTGAATAAGCTAAGTGTGTCTGCTTAGAAAATCATGGTATGCAATCTTTTAATGTCATAATAATCACACTTATCTCACTTTGTGCGTATAAGAGCTTCGTGTTTTTATCAAAAACCGGCACGACATTCTTGATTATATCCGGTGTTATTTCCCAAGTAAAATCATGTTAGCTTTAACCTAAATGGAGATTGTACTAAACTGAAAAATACTTAAGTAATACATGCAGTACGATATCACTCATGCATTATACTCATTTATCTTGTCTGCCAGTATTTTATAAAGCAATTTTTTGCTAGTCCCATTACTTACAGGCCTTAAATTATATTAAAACAGTTATGGTACAGATATGTATAAAAGTTTAAGTGAAACAATTTTACTTACAGATAACTTTCAACTGCCAAGTATCTTCTATAGCGCTTCCAACAATCAGAGGATTCTCAGCACGACATATTAAACTTTGTCCGTCTACACTATGGCTAGGAGTAAAAGATAATCTGGACACTGAAGAGTTTGAAGACCGAATCTCCTGTAAATAAATGAAACATTACACAATTTTAGTACTTTTTTACACAATTTTTTACGCCATTATCCCATGCAATGCTAATAATTCACATTCACCAGACATTAACTTCATTACCAATTTCATGTTTTCAAGAGCCTATCTACATTTGCAGTAGAGTAGTACTAATATATTTATAAACAACTCATAGCTACTAAGGTACACGATTGTATGAAATTGCGTTTACACTCTTTAGTACCTAAATATAACTTTATAACAGCTATAATATTATGTATAAGAGAATCTAATAGTTTTCCTGAATGCTTGTATTTTATTATGCCCGAAGTTTCTTCTACCTGTTTTCTTCCTTGGGTCACACTGCATTTATCATTTACATTTAACTAAAGAACCTTAAAACAATTAAAAAAATTAGGCTGTAATAAACTTGTAAGAACAACGATACAAACGTCAATCTATGCAAGAGCTTACCAATTCATGTCAAAATATCATTTGATAGAGTCTACTTATTATATAACCTAACAAAGACCACGCCCTCATGACAAAAGTACAATTAATTTAATAGTAATAAATGTAGACCGCCTAAATACTATTAGGAATACATACACACAATTACTACTTCTACTTTACAGTTTTGCTTACGATCAATATTTGTATCGGAACATTCTACCCAATTGAAGTAACCGTACAAAACTGTGAGTTTGACTCTGAAAGGAACAAAAAGTTAAACCCTGTGCAGAAACACCGTGGACCGGGTGAGTTTCACCTAATTCTTGTCGTGGCAAATAAGTAGCAAGGGAAAGTTTTGAACAAGTTGATACACCTTTAATTTATTTCTGCGCTATTCTGACTGTCGACACGCAAGTGTTTTGTGACACACTATTATCCAAAGCACCATACCAATAATATGACAACCACAAAACAACGCAGCTCTCCCGGAGTTTTTATATTAAACCGTCATATGCTTTTGTGGTTATTACAAACATGACTTAGTTTCAGTAGTTGCTTTTTACTTTTCCTCGCTCTCACAGTTTCATAGTCTCAGTGTTTCTCTGTAATAGGAAAACACATAGTGGAGCTACTAATACACAGAGAAGAGAAGGACACATTGCCTAAAATAAACTAGAATAGTTACAAAACATTCATATGAAAGATCACGAACTGGGTCTGGAAAGATGGAAAAACTGTCAGGCACAATGACAACAGAACGTGCGACAGGGGACAAGCCTAATTGTTATTTATTCAGGTTCGTCGCAGCGGAAATAGTCCAAGTCTAGGCCAAAGGGGATTTGTGGTGAGTTGGTTTGTGCCATTCACTCTCTCCTATATATACTGGTTTGCATACAAGCCTCGTCTTCGTTTTAGTTTTTGCTGTTGACTGGGTGGATCCAAGTGAGTGTATGTGTGTGTTTTCAAATGCTCCACCATTCTACTGTACACAGACTAATATGGGCATCTGGGGTGTATCTTATCGTTCTGAAATAGCTGCAACAGTGCTTCCACATGCTCAACTCAACTGACTTGGTTTGGAACTTAACATTTTCTCTACAAGTCAGATCACTTTGTGTATTGTGCGTATGTATGTACAATACCAGAGCAAAATTATAAATACGACTCGTACACAGCTAGCACTATTACATCAGTATGAAGACAACTGGCTTGCTTAGGGTATACAAACACAGTGACAGACACGATGGCTCAACTTCTCATTTCTTATCAAATAAAACTCTGTCTGTCTGTCTCTGTTTCTCCATTTGAGTTGCTAAACGAGGATTACACAATACAGAGAATGGCTTTCTCCATCTCCATCTGCCTCCGGTTCCTTTTTATCACACTGACTTCCATCCATAGCATGTATACACTCGCATATGCAAACAATGAGGTAAAATCCGAACACAGAAGCATCAGAATAGCTAAATGCGGATTCTAATGTATCTGTAGGGATAAGCAGCGCACCAGCACCACCATCACCATCCTAGAATATACATACAGAGCTTCTCATTTAAAAAATCACTATAATATGACATCTACATCTGTATAACTACGTAATGGGAGTAGAATAGCATTAGAATAGAAGCTTTGTATGGCCTCTGTCAATTTAAGTCGTTCCTCCGCCAACAAAATGTCTACATGGAGCTCGACTACTAAATAGACCAACAGTATTCTCGTAGATTGACGTTCTCTGCTAAATTAATCTAGTAAACCAAACCGCAAACCAGCTTTCCCTCTGCGTTTGTTCGATTGCCTCGCTGACAACAAAAATGAAATCATGGTTTGGATTTCCCTTACTTCTTCTGTATCCTGTGAATTTGGCTTTCTTTTATCTTGCTTTCTTTTCCTTTCTCTCGTGTGCCTTCATTTCTTTCCTTTCTCGACTTCTACGGCTATACTTAAAGCTCTTCTCTGCCTTTTTTGCAAATGGGTCTTTTCTGGTCGCTGACAGTGAATGGACAGATAATCCCCACATGAGAATCCCTATTGTACCCAACAGACTAGGACTAATACCTACTTATGTCAAAGGAGACTGCATGAGAATTTATATGTATGTAGAAGCACAATGCTTCCACACACAGAACACATCCCACTACCCAAAATAAGATAAGAACTCTAAAAGGAGGCAAATCTAGACGTTCTACTATTCAAACAGTTACACTACTCCTCTACGGAATGTTATTGCATCGTTGATTAAAGTCAAGTCGTCTAATGCTACAACCAAGAGATTCTTATACACACTCGCTATTATACTCCAGCATACGAAATTCTCCCAGTTTAAGTCAGTTTTCAATTTTGTAGCTGCAGTCTTTTGCATGGGCGCCGAGTGAGTGACTCATCTTATTCTTACTCTTGCCACATAAGTGAAATTCACCATCGTACTTTCTTCTATCTATACCTCCGCTGCGTTTTTTACCTTTGCGAATTACTCTCTTGCAACTAGACACACTACTATTCGAATTTCACGAGTATAAGATTGAAGTACACAAGAAAGAAAAAGAAAACACGGCTCTCCGCAACTGTGAACATGAATTCAGGCGTAATGGTTTTGTAGACCATGTATGGTGTGTATGATATATTACTAAAAGGTAGTAGCAAGCAAAGCAACTAACGCATTTGTGTGTGTAAGTTCTAAAACTCACGCAGAAAACTTGAGAAAATAAAGTCTATCCGGGAGAATGGCATACTAGAACATAAAGTTGAGTAGAGTTAAAATAACTACAACGTATGTGTTACTAGTACACATAGTAATGTTACGCATGAACATGTACACTACTCTAAAGAATCATAAGAGAGTAAAAGAAAAGAAAGCTACACAACGCTACAATACAATAAGGTGGAAGAAAAGGCGAGTCCTTCTAAAGGAAAGAAAAAGAGATGAGAAAAGATCCAAAGAAATAAAGAAGAACACCTCTTCTGACTTTGTAATCAGGCCTGAGATGGGTTAAGTTTTTCAGCTGCTCTGGAATGCAAAAGCCGTTCCATCACCAACCTACTGCATTCAACCAACCAAACCATACTAGTACAACCAACTATATAGAATACGTACACCTGCTGTGGTATACGTACTATAAACATGTGTGTAAGAAAAAATATACATGAACTCACTATACGTGTATATACTCATAGCATTCACTATTATTTCTACTTTTCCATTTACTGCTGTACCTACTTTCGATTTTGCTTTCGTTTAGTAGTTGCCAGTATATCTTTGCGTAGCTTGGTAGAAGTGGCTTTCTCTCTTTGTATGTACAGTACGCAGTTCATATACACAGTAGATACTTTTAGCTCGATTTAACTCATTAGTTGCTTTAGCCACGTACGACGTCCAACATAAATAGTTAGGTGTATGTAAGTACCCGCTGCGTGTAGGAGACTATTTAGAAATTTATACATCTGTACAGGTAATCCATACGAACACTGCGTAGGTCTCATACTAAATGTACATGTAGAAAGCTAAAAATATGTTCCCAACTTTCTCCAGGAGATATACTTCTCCATGAACTTCTCTAAGCTTTTCTATAGAGGCATGGAGTGTTTCAGTCTGCTGCTTCGACTTTTAACACACGTTGGGTTGATATAACATGTCGGAGAGTGACTGCCTATGGGATATACATACACAATACGCTTTTCTCGTGTCATTTGGGAAATACCATGTGCTTTCTATAAATGTTACATGATACTTCAGCTGTATACACCCATAGTTTGCATAAGAGATAGATACATAGTGCGTAGAGTATGCTAGGCTTATGAAAAGTAGCTGTTGGTATATTGTTGAATGATGAAAGCTGGAGAAAGTTCTCCAGTGTAGGTCTTAGGTAGTCTTGACTTTATGTGTCTGTGTGAACGGGGTACCTATTTATAAAGTATACGTACGTAAGAACTAAACACACAAAAGAAAATACGAGACTTTCTACATCTAAGACACAATGAAACGTAGGATTTAGCTGAAACGGCGGTAGAGATACTTGAACTAAGCTGAGAAAATCATTACACAGTACACAAATGAGCACTTTACATACGAATATGTACTTTGTTGATGGGGTGTATACAATGTAAAATTACTGCAGTTAAATGGGACTTTCGTTTTACTACTAGCAATTTGCCATAGCTGCTCGGAATAAACATATAGGAGTGCAATAAATTTTATGGAAATAGACAGACATAGATTATTGTCATTCGTGTCCTTGATAATAAATGTGTTGACTTAGGTTTAAGAAAGGCTCAAGAGAAATTCGTAAGTAGTCCAATATAAATAGTAAAACACTTTAAGAGTGAGAATGTTGTACAATTTGAAGATTATGTAACCATTATATACAAATAAATCCAGCAAAGTGTACAAAACACATTAAGATTTCTGTTGATACAGATACAAATAAATAAACAGCTAGGGATCCCATGGACAAGGAAGTTGTTCAAGTGAACACAGCGATATCGACACAATACATTGCTCTCTCAGTGCAAACTTTCATAGCTTGTACTATAATGGCCATAACATAACTGCTACACAGCAGCAAAGTGTGAAACGGTATGAAAATGAAAGTGTTAGAGCATCTCAAGGCCCATCCATCTTTAGAATCACTAGGGTGCAGTGACAGAGGCTATAGCTATTAAGAACTTGTCACTCATCAATGTCATCGTAACTTGAGCGTCTCTGTGAACCTACACGCAATGCCGCTGTGATAGTTATCGTGGAAGAAGATGCAGTTATTTACAGGGAGAACGAGAAACACACAGCACAGCAAAAGAAATAACTTCGCTGACTCTCACTGTTACTTTTATACGTATATAGAGAGACTGAATGCTAACAGCCTCTGGCCATCCGAGTGAAAGCCTGTCAGCTTTATTGGCGACTCGACCGCGACCCTTTGTTCAACGCTGAGTAAATGAGAGAAATATCATTTTATGGAATATACTCCTACACAAAGATACCATATACAACACAATACACTTAGTATTAGGGGTATAACACGCAAAGGAGTTCAGTTTGGACTTGAACTTGATATTACACACTGCAACTACTAGGTATTGCCTTTCACGAAAGCTTACATATTGTTAGATACAAATGTAAAGCTGTAAGTACCTACCACAAGTATGTACATTCCTTTTATAGGTAGTAAAAGCAGAGTTGTATTTTGTATTTGGTTGTAGAGTGTGACGAATACACGGAGAGAGTAGGAGAGTTAGTAAGAGTAGATAGTACATCAAGGATAACAAAATGTATTTCTACAACTGCAGTATATTATTAAGAAATGTGTAGGAAAACAGTAGGTGGCTTAAGCTTTTTCTCTCAACCCCTCTGTCTCTTTACACTGTCGTGGTGCTGGTCGTTTCTTGACAAAAGTAAAGTAAAATAAACTCAAAAGAAAAGAACAGACTGGCAGAACTCTACTCAAGGAAAGTGAAAAAGAAAGTGGAAGTGATGTAAAAAGTAACGTAATGGATTGGAGCAGAGAGTCTTTTTTTGTCTCTTTCTTTTTGGTATTAAGTTGGTAGAGTAGAAGAAATGGCATGAGTGTTAAGTATTAGTCTTACCTCTGGTTTGGCTCCCTTCAATTCCCGGTTGTCCAACCACCAAGTCATTGACGGCGCCGGGTGAGAGCCCCATGACTCACAAGTAATTTCTATTGGAGTATCGCTCGATAGCTGGATATTACGGTTTAGAATCAACACCGTCAAAGGACGCACTGAAAACAGTCATTGTAAAAAGACAAGAATGTTAGTGTTGTGTAGCCCCACTGCGAGAAAAATATTTATTATGTAGCTTTACACAAAAAAGTACTATTGTTAACACTCACACAACTGAAATTTACACATACAATAGTCAATAGTGCATCGCATAGCAGCAAGCAAGATGATAACCTTCATACAATTGAACATACTACAGTGCATTTACTATACTTAAAACGATTTTCTGTGGAAATGAATCGTCAATCCTCAAAGTGGGGGCCACTAAAGCCAAATAAATTGCTTTCGATTTCTTTGAAAACGCCTTAGCTGTTGATGATGGGGAAAGAAAAGCTACTACTGCATATTGCTGGCTTCGTCGAACGGTTTGTTTGTATCGTCAGTAGTTGTGGTGGGAGTTACACGGAAAATGGTATCACTAAATGTACATTGCAACACAGGGGAAAAATGGTCAATAGAACAGCGAGAGATTTCTCACTGCATTTCAACTGCAGCGTACAATATCATGCAGTGTAAACAGATTTAATGACAGTACTTACAAATGAGAACCCTTTCAGCAAAAATAAACATTCTGCAAGATCGCAAATTTTATGGAAGATGTACTGTGTTAGTGACCAGTGTATTTCTGCACTAGCATTAGTTTAATTTCCAGTAACATTTGCAGTACTTACGAAAAACAAATAGGGAACATATAAATGCTAAAAATACACTTATTTTTCTGTTGACCTAGTTAATAGCTACCTTAGATTTTCCCCAGTCGTTTTGATACGATTCCAAGAATCAAATAAAGTGTACATTAGTTACGTGCGGAACTGTTTAAAAGGAAACGTAGTCGTGGTAAAGAAATTACATTTTCTTTACATTCTATCCGCAAGTATCTTTACTTTGTAACGGTATAGGATTTTAGGAGAAAACTGGGCTTAATTGAAGTGCAGGCACAAGTTTGCAATACTTTTCCTACTTTCTTCTCTCCACTTTCTAAAAACTTTTCAATAGTCCACATATAGTTTTCACACAAACAATCAATTTCGTTCTGGCAGCCTACTATACCACTACAAACCTACATTATGTAAAGTTACTCCACACACACACGTAGCTATTAGTATATTACCAAACCATATATGGTATACTATACAGGGACATTTCAGTTCGTTCACCGTCAGTTTTACAAAGAAAATATGCAAAACGTATACAGTCAGATGCCAAACAAGAAAGAGTGTGACTCGCTACAATTTACGTGACTTGCCAACTATTTTCTATTCTGTGCTATATGTGCCCTTGTCATGTGAATTGGTGTAACTTTTGAGTTCGACCTGACAACGTGAATGTTGAATACACAGAGTTGTAATTAGAGTCAAAGAACAATTACAACGCGCTGTTTTCTAAGCTTTTCATCAAGTGTTCGCTAATGATACGCAAGAGACTGCCTAAATATATTTATAAGCAATATCAAGAATTAAGAACTACCCCTACTGTGTTCTACTGCTGTATTTAATAGGTGAACATACTACTAAAATGTTATTAATAGAAAATCAAATTCGCAGAGAAAGGAGAAGTTGATAGCCATTTGTGTCGTAATTAAATCCTATAAGACTTGCGAAAGTGTTGATAAAACTAATAATCAAAATTGTTATGTATATGGCTGTAGTCATTCTTATATTGCTGAACTTTGAAAGTCGATTCAACTGAACTTGCTTACTAGAATCACGTTCAGTTTCGTGATTGCATAAAACAAACTATTCACTACCATTAGTGACATAATTACTATTTATAATGCCAAACAAGGGAAACAAAGTGCTACATCGTGTGTGTACTTATGTACGTGTACTATAGTCTCAATTGTATTACAATTTATGACATCTGTCATTCTAACTTTAGATTGAGACTCGCAAATTACTATTTATTATATGTAGCTGTACTAGCAAGGTGAGAAATAAATAAGTACATACCGATACCGATATGGAATTAAATGACATTAGAACAAACAACTGAAATCGTAAAATCACTAGCATTGAGTTTAACACTCCTGCAACTTTAATGAAACTATAAAGTAGTATGAACAGTTTCATCACTCATTAATACCGAAGCTCACAAGACACACGTATTTATAAAATTCTTTTCGATATAACGCTAGCCAGACTCAGACATCTTGAATACAACGGATAATGTTTTAAGTTCGACCCATGAAGCAATGCCAGTCTCATGAATCGAAAAAGTCGTCTTAGGATTCTCCGGTAGTACCAGTACCTACCTATTGTACCTATCGCATCTGTCGCTTTAAATTTTCTTTAGGTTTATGTAGGTAATTTTTACTTATCGTTAAACATTCCACCACTACTGCACTAATAGTAGTATTGCTGTAAGGGTATATAAAATATTATAAATTATAATGCAACGCTCTTATCTCTGAGTTTAATCTAACTAAAGACGAGCACGGTTTAATCTAGATGATTCATTTACAAACTTACTGTATGGAATGCGCAGAATATAAAAGACAGACTCACATTCAAAAGGTCTGAGTGTAGCATGCATATTTCTATTCTCTAAAGATGATAAAAGTACTTATACACTTAATATTCGCAATAATGTTTGTTAAGAATCATTAATATTTTATACCTGGTTTATTCATCAAAATTTTATGAAATAACCAAACACAAATGTCCTTCATGAATGCTGAATGCCCCAAGGCATTACAAGCTTTAGATTTTTATAAAACGCAAATCTTTATGCCAAAGGTCGATTGAACAGAGAACTAAAATCTAAAAATTCTGATATATTATTATGAAATATTATTTATGTAATCACTTTTAGAAACGTTTCGAGTTTCAGATTTTACAGAAATTTGGTCCAGAAGAGATACCCATTATTCATACAATACACTGGAATTATTAGACACAAAGCTACCACTTTATTATTTAGTATCTACGAAAATAGGTAGAGTGGTAGTAGTCACCTTGGACTTTTAACGGAATGCAGTATTAGTAAGGTTGTAATTCTCGTAACACTTTCAGAAAATCATCAGCAAGTCTTCTGTAACCGTAATAATAGCGAACTCTTTTAGAAACTGTACGTGTGCCAACATGTATATACTTGTGTAATAAAGGCGTAAGGTATACTTATAAGATAGGTATTATGGGATACTGATACTAATATATATTCATTCGCAGTTGGTGTTCAAATGTATGAAATTGTTAGCATGCACATATAAAGGTATAAATTATACATGTATTTTAGTGCAACAATTTTATCTCCAAGTATGCCGAATATGTATACAGAATGAAGGCAGTAAGTAAAGAGTAATGTGTAGAATTTAGGCTCACAAACAAGAGTCGCGAGTCATCACTTGAAGATGCACACTACGAAGGAAGAAGTTGTGTAAATAATTGATTGTTTTTGGAGTGAGCGTTTGTAATTAGTTTTAAATGTTGACATGAGCCAGCTAATTAAAAATTTATGAGACTTGAAAAAACTGTATCATGCACTTGATAATGCATGTATTATTGCAGACTTACAAATGTAGTACGCTTTTCTTCCTTAGCTCTTTTTTAAATGCAGTAAAATTGTAGATACAATATTTTTGCTTCATAATCAATAAGTCTATTTTTCATTTTTTTAGTAATAATTGTTGAATTTCTTTCATACGTTTACTTATAATAAACAGCTTTACTTATGAAGGCAGCACAGAACTTAATAATCATTCCGATAAATCTATCTATATTTGCCTGATTATCAACCTTCAATTATGAATTACCCAAATATAAGAAGGAATTGGAAGGTAATTTGTATATGTATATGTATAATACAAACTCTTCGTATAATGTTTAGTGTAAATCTTATCGCTGACATGGGGGATAATGAAAAATGAAGAAAAAATTGTTATTAACACAGCAGTTACATAATATTTGGTTCAACACAGATGGTGTCAAATCCTAGTTTTCTTGAGTGCAATAAATGTACATCTACATTCTTTTCCTTATTACCAACAATAAGGCAGTACCAATTAATTATTACTGTTGCTAATTAGCTTGAGTTGTGCACATTAGGATTAGAAAATTATATACTATAAACTATAGCCTCGATACAAAACTAACTATGAAAGTTAGTATCGACAAGATAGTTTGTGTATTAAAGCATTTAAGCAAAAATATCATTTCAAATTACACAAGATGAGCATGCGGCAAGACATTTAAGTTTTACAAATCTTATAGAAGGACGAGTTATTTGGACTTACAGTTCAGTTCAATGATAACAGTCTTTGATGCTGGAGGAATAAGAATAGTATTGGATGCATTGCAGGTCAATAGGGCTCCGTGGTGACTCCTTTGGATATTTGGCACTTGAATGTGATTTACCACATCGTCCTTTTCAACATGGTATGAAGTATCATACAACTCGTCGTTCAGGTACCAGTAAACCGATGGAATTGGAATGCCTGCAATATCAAATCACATTTTATGCTTCAGTTGAATTAATGATCTCCAACTAGAACCACTCAACAACACACTATCAATTAAGTATATCATCGTATAATAATATACACATGGAGCAACAGCAAGTTACAAATTAATCATCAGTCATGACGAACTACAACCTGCAACAGAACTTTAATTAAATGAACCTTCACTTTGCTTAAATTCATGTCATCTCATACGTAAATATTTCACTTCTTCTAAACGACAACACCCTTTACTTGTGACTTAGCAATGTTCCTTGCACTTATTAATAGTAATCATACTCTAGTTTATAATACAAGTTATAACTACCCTGAACCTCTGACCGCCTACAAAACGGACACATTCATGTTTACAAGATGAAAAACAACGCATTTGATTATAATGAACTTATAGGGGACGCGACAGGATATATTTTGCAGTGCAATACATGTAGACCAAGTTTTAATGCGAACCGAGTTTCATTTATTTATTCCGTTTGGTTTCTGTAAATTAAAATGATAACTCCGTGACTACAGTCTAAAGGAACACAAGTATGTATATTGTGAACACTATGAGATTCACTCCCTTAATGTCAATTGTCTGTATATATGTACATTGGTTTGAATTTCTCTAATATAATAAGTCAAGATTCGTTGCATTTAGTGTTACATATTTGCCTTTGCCTTTATAACTGCCTTTGTTTGTTCAGCAACAACTTTGTTTGCTTGTATGAACATTGAACAGCAATTGTAAGACAGAAAAAGAAATAAGCTTGTCAATATCAGTTCCCCATACATTATGCACTTGGTCTTCAATTGAAAAATGTCGCTGTACATAATTTTGAAGTAGTAGTGGTTGACATATGGGTATGTTTGTGTCTAGGAGTATATCTGTTAATTTACATACACAAGTACTACTACATGCCTCAGGTATCATTCAACTCAATTCATTTAAACTACCTATATAAACACTCGACTACGCCTAAGCCAAGTAAGTAGTTGATAATGTATACGTGGGTGAGTGTGAGTATTAGAATTTTAGTAGACGCGTGAACCACATCATCCGATCCAATCTTTAGAACACTGAGGGAGGGGAAGTTATAGCTCAGTACGTTAATTATCCACGAAATTTAACTCATTACGCCTTGCGCTTTCATTCCAGTTTCAAGTGGAAGACCCTACAAACTCAAACTAAGTTGTTTAAACACAGGGGCAATATAGATTACATTTTACTATGTGTGAATAAACGAAAGAAAATACAGCCGTGTATATTTCATTTCCTTCTACTCCTTTTCTATGTACGTGCATACAGCTAGGGAAAGTACACGGCAGTCAGAATTCAACTGGAGAAAATTATAATTTATACCTACGTGAGTATGTACGCTGAACATGTTTGTGCAGTATAAGAGACTCCATTTCGTATTCCTCATTGATCCAATATCATCGTTATTTCAATACATGCATTACATGAATTTAATATTGATGGTCTTCTATGATGATTGAGTCTTAAATCCAATTTTTCGTTTGATTCAAACTTAGATGCACACCTACTTACAGTCTTACTAGAAGAATTTAAACTTATTAATAAACGAGTGAGACAATGCGAAAGTCTTTAAATCATCAAAAATTCATGTAATGCATGCATTGAAATAAAATCCTTTATGGGTAGGTAAAATTTAGTCATCGCTTTTTTAAGAATACCTACTGATACACTTCAATCTTTCTATTATTTTGGATTATATTTTTTGCAACAGCTTTCAATTTTAGTGTGAGAATATAATTGCTTATAATCGTAAAACTGAACCATGTATAATTTGCATAGGTAACCTTCCACGTATGAAAGCTTTATGATTTACGACTTCATTTTAATCTGTCGACCATAAACGGATTAAAGAAAGTCAAAAGAAGATGAGACTTTCACCGCATATTTCCTATAAACTGATTTGAACAAAAAATATCAACAGAAAATATGCGATCAGTTACCAGAATTTTGTGTGCTGCACTGGTAGGAGCGATAGTAGTTGCTTATTTCTTCTGGTCGAGTGACTATGAATAGCTTGGTGGTTGCTGCAGGTACTGTATAAGTGTATCATTATTACTAACTCCCACTTCTCGTAAACTACTAGCATCAAGCTCTGTATATTTTATTTTACAAGAACTATTTATTAGTATTATGGAGCATCTTTGATGCTTTGTATCTATTCTGAACAGTAAACAGTAGAACTTATATGTATATGAGATATATTTAGGTGTCTTGTCAGCCCATAAGAAATTATGAGACCGAAGCAAGTTGTTCCGTCTCAAGGGATGATTTATTATTAAGAAACGCATTGCAGTTTTTTCAAAATGTACATATAATAATAAAACAAACCGTAGTAAATCAAATGTGAAAATTCCAAAGAGTATTTAACCCCATATAGAGAAAGATTTATCACTTGTAACAACATCAAACCACTTACTACTACTAGGAGATACTTCTATGGTATGCGTGTACGCAATCTGCTTGTTATTTTACGGTTGCTGTTGAAGTTGTGGTTTTGTGAGGTATAATAAGAAGTGTCATATGAAATAAGAAAATTTTAACCCTGCAAGTATCACAGTAATGCAATGCATATTTAGATAGGGGGAATTGTATTACAATATTGGCCCTATTATGATACTGTGAGATTTTACTTAAGATTTTGTTTGCTTTTAAGGAAAAGGAAATTTTTGGGCGTCTCAAGTTTCAACCTTGCTTGTTTACTCCTACTTATTACGCAAGAACTTTTAAGCCCTTTGTTTTACTTGCCGTTTGCTACAATACCTACTTTCCAAAATGAAAATCCAGCTCTTAAAAAGGGTGGGACTCTAATCCACCCTTCCTGGATTCATCTTTGCGGTAACATGCTTCAAGTAGATGATAGTAAAACAATGTTCGTAGATTGGTTTTGCAAACATACTGCACATACTTACAGTCTCTAAGTTACACATACTAAGTTGAACTTATGCTCGAAAGTAAGTTTTACAGCTAATTTTACTTCGCCGAAAAGTTTTGCTTGCGGGTTATGCAAAAGTTGAGAATTTATTATGTACAAAATATCAAAGTGTAAAGATAAAAGGTTTGTGGTTACAGGTCAGGTCTTCTATTATCAGTAAACCTTGCCTTGATTAAAGGTACAGTACTATATACGAACAATACATATACAGTGAAATAAAGATCGTACTAGTAAAAAACTAGTTTTTTCCCTTAAAATTGATGTACCTAATCAAATCACGATACAGATAATTTCAATTAATATTTTAAGTCCTGAAGTGCTATTAAAATAAAATAATAAATATGTTTCCTTACCGTCGCGCACTATGCAATCCAATTCCAACGTGTTCCCTTCTCTGTAAGGACCAACTTCTCTACGAAAACCTAGTCCTTTAGATACGTATATTTGTGGAATTTGGGGAGGCACTGCAATTAATTTTTAAACAACAATTCTTGTAAGAATAATTAATTACATTTAATTTACTTTCACCACAGCACAATACGAACATACCTTATAATTATAATATTAGGTAAGTACTACTATGCTAATTGTTAACAAAGATTGAAGCAAGCATTGGTCAAACTCATACATAATCAAGCAGATGGATAAAATTGTTCATAAAATTACATACACAATTGGAAAAATTACGTTTAAAAAAATGCATACAAGCTAGACAGCCATATACAAGTCACATACTAATGTAAGATTTTAAAGTAACGAGAATTACATTAATTATAGTTGGGTTGCATCATTATGTGACTACAATTTAAGAAAAACAATCATACACGAGTACAAAAATTATGCGGAAATATTAAATTGCTGCATGAAGTTAGACTTTTCGCAGACTTTTTACTGATGCCCTGTTTTATGTGTATATAAACAAGGATAAAATAGATACCTATTGAAAACTGGGTTTGCATAACAATACATCGTGCTCCAATTGTGATCACTTAATCACTTCGTAGTGCGCAGCAGAATATTTGATATTTCTGGAATTTGTTCTTGTAGGAAGAACAAAAAGTGCAGTGGAATAAAAAAACGTATCATTCACCTTAGTGGAAAAGAATCTCATGTGCAATGAATGAAAATGAGATTTGAAACTGTAACTTTGATTGTAAGATCGGCTAAACAAGAATGACAAAAAGTAAGAGCAATGTAATAAACCTAAGTGTTTTCCATTATTTCCGAAAGCTCAGCTTCCAACTAATCCATTCTTCCATTGCCTAAGCTCCTGCTAAAGAGTTTCTTTTCGTTTCTTCTCATTTTACTAATGAAAAACGTATTCTATAGTCCTTCTCCATTTCGGCGCTCATTGTTCCGGAAGCATTAGTATGTAGCACATTGCAAGCAATACATAGTCACATTTTTCAATGAAAAATAAATGGCTCTTTGTAAAAGCAAGAGACAAAAAGAATGAATGAGATGCGAATTCAAATTGGCTTTTATATGTATCTACATACACTCACTGCTTTTCTATGTTATTGTATGAAAGATAAGCAGAGGATTTTGTTTGCTACATCTTCTGCATACAAAGTAATAGCTATCTTGCACATAATAGGTTACATTTGAATGCATATCATTAAACTACTATCAAAGAAGTGAAGACATGAAAAGTTTATGTCGTCTTATTGGACATTATATCATATACATCCTAGATATATCTCTACAATAATAATAATATCATTCAGAATCATGTACACAGTGCGCTTTTATTTTGCAAGTATAGAGCTACATCTACTCTGGCGTAGGAACCCAAGCTATACCTAGCATTTCCTTTTTTCTTCATTTGCCAAATTGTGAATGTTCTTCACGTGTGTGCAATCCTATTGTGCAGGGAATTCAATCTTCTATACCTACACGTTACCATTGTTGCTAAAACATCTTTTGTATGATTAATTAATTTGCAATTAGTACTATGCATTATTGTACCTTACACTATAAACAATATTATTAGGAAAGTCTGCTTTTTAGTCTGTATAGGAACTGAGGACTCTCATAACCAGAATTCAAAAACGCTACATTTATTTGTTCATGAGTCATGAATGCAGCCATTTCCGGTCATTTAGCTTTTATGGTTATAAGATAAATTTATTCTAGGTTTAAAGTTTATAGATTAAAGGAATTAATTAAAATATGAACATTCAATTAGTAATAGTAATTAGGTATACCTACTGTTAATTAAAAAAGGAACGTTTATTTTTTTAAACAGACATGAATAAATAGTTGTGTTGCAAGAAACCTGAATTTCAAAAGGTTAGTGCTAAGTGGTAGAGTTCTAGAAGTTGGAGGGTCTCACGGTAGATAAAAAAGGAGTGGTAAGTGTTAGTATTAATCCGAAATAAAACTTCCTTATGAAAACAACTAGGTGTGTTATTGAATTTGTATCTTAAAATTTCACAGGTTTACAAACCCATGTCATATTTGCAAATAGGTGTGTATCTATACTAATCATACCATACCTACTCATTTTTTGCATCAGTGGCTCATGTATATACATGTTTGTATATTATGTTTATAATATATAAATGTATCATAAACATTAAAAGTGTAGATATGTAAGCCGATAGGTACCAATAAGGTTGCTGGGTTAGCGCAGCCCTAAAAGTAATATTGCGTAGGTAGATATGGAATCTCGGAAAATATCTGTTCCATTTTATCCCCCACTTGTGGTTCTAGGAAGCCTTCTTTATTTGCAAAGGTCTCTGGTGTAATGTCTAAAACTATTGGGCACTTTAGGTTTCCAACTAATAGTGTTGCACAATATGGGCAACAGTCTGATGGGTAATAATTCTTATTAAAGAGCTGACGAGTCAAGTCAAGGCTTTCTGTATTTGCAGCCCTATGCGAAAGAAAAACGCTCAGTAACAAAAACAGCAAAGGCAAAGCCAAAGAATCCTGCAGAGTGGGTAAACTTAAAAGAATATCTTGGTATATACGAGATATGGTATTCCTAGGCTTATTTTCTATATTTGGACACACGTATTTGACACATACTAAGCACGAACAGATGGAAGGTTCAAAAGAAAAAGGACACCCATATTTATATAGGTAGGTACATGTATATTTTTATATGTGTAACTAAATGTAAGATATATCCATACATAGCTCCACATAGACAGACAGAACTACTGTACATACAAGTTACAAGCTCTACTACTAAACTACTGCTATTACTACTTAAGTAAGAAAAGTTGTTGAGTGCACACAGACAGAGTGAGACAGGCATACTGGTAGCCACTTACGAGTTACCACCAGTATTCACACCACAGAAAAACTAGATGAGTAGAGCTAAGTAAGCAATGTATATCTAGAAGAGCAAAAATAGATAAAAACGTGTGTGTGAAAAAGACTGACCGACAATGGTGAGGTTGAGTCGAGTTTCCCGACTAGGCGAGTTGCGAAAATCAACGCGGCAACGATATATTCCCTGGTCTGATGTTTTCGCATCTTCTACAACTAATCTTGCGGGCTCGGATACAGTCCGGAAATGTGCTCGTTTCCCAAATGGATTTTCCGCCGACCAATGTTTTGCTGCATTAAATGGCTTGCCCCGCACGTCCAAACTATGAAATTCAATATAAAAGACGGGCTTGTATCTCTGTAAATGCTTAGGTGGTACTCTGGACTATCTGTGTAGTCTGGAGATGACCGACTCATAATATAGACACTACTTCGTTCGTTCCAAGACCTTCTTCTTATGACATACATACCACACAGTTAGACACTCGACACCACTATGTACACACACAGCTGTATCTGCTACTGCTGCTATATGAGTGAAATGGAAAGAAACGTAGATAACTGATATCTTCAGACTGACTCGCTTAACAAGTTACGACAGCCAAGATTACTTTGCGTTGACTTTCGCTTGGAATTGAGAGACACGCTAAAACCAACGAACAAGAACTTTCCTTTCGATTTCGTAGCAACATAACAGAAAATAAGAAACCATCTCACATACAAGATTGTATTTCCACAGAACCAGAAACGAATCCACACAATAATAATACGCAACAGCACACTATCTGCACCATATACTTTTCGTATGCTTCTCAGTGCCAACCGACTCTTACTATCCATACAGTTCATGTAGCAAAGCAAATTTCATCATGTGTGTATTTCTTGGCAGAGCCCAATAAGACTGGTAGTTTAACTATTAATGAAGTGATTTTATCTGCAGCACGTGCACGTTCAATGCCATTATCCACCATTATATCAACATTGCCTCCAAAATAAATTTCACACACAACACAATAAAAAACTCGGATGTAATTATAATCAACTCGTTTACAACCTGTCTATTTATACACAATATATAATTGAAATATATAATACCAACACTTATACAAACGTCAACCTGTGCATGCTATTTCCAAGCATTAAGGAAAAATCATGTCCGTATATTTGCACAGTAGAATAAAAGCTTTCCATTCTCATTTCCATTATTCCTCATACACCGTAAAAAAAATTAAGACTTGTCATTTCTCACATAACATACAAAAAATGTAGTTTTTAAAAGTTAACTGGATGGAATGTGCAATCCTTCAATTAAGACTAACATTGATTTCATTTCCACATTGCTGAACAACACAAAAACATGACTTTTTATATCTGTGTAACCTAAATAGTTAACTAAATTGAAATCAACGTAATAACCAAGTACGGAGTGATATATGTACATGAGAAAAATTCCGGAGGGTTCTATCTACGGTTTTGTGTATGCTCCCAAAAGAGAATTTACTATTATGAAGTAATGAAGTACCTACTTCATCCTGCTGAAATTGATGTTTACACAAATTGTCACTTAGCCTAATTATTGGCTTCATTGATTAACTAAGAATAAATAATAGTAAAGAACCAGCGAAATATAGGTACTCATGAAAGTGGGACCAATATTCTATATAGTTGCTTGTACATAAAAGTACGTTAATGTCCGTTCTACTTCTTATTGCACAGTTGTCAGCATCAAAACAATCAAACTCTGTCCCCGGAGACATTAGTACCTACAACGACACCGACACTGTACATGGCACAAAAATTAAGACGTTAGTCAATATTTTCATATAGGTGTATATAGCTTCACCCGTAAAGCGCTATCGCTCGAATGAACTTAACAGCTTAAAACCAAGTCAGATCAATTGCAATCTGTTCTATTCGCAGTATAGTAGTGAAGTTACCCATTCTGAAATAATAATAGGCCATAGGTATATGGGCTACGTATATAAATCCGGCTTTAGTATTTGTATGTGTACTTTCACATATTATAGGGCTTAATAATACACAGAAAGTGAATATGATTGCATGCTCGTACCTTCCATGTCGTTCTAATTGCGGCTATCTCCATTTACAATAGGCGATATTAGTCGTTACGTAATAACCAATATAGTAGAAAGTGTATACGTGCATTAATATATTTTGCACATAAAGCAAAGAATATAACAAAATATATTATACTCCGTACAAAGTAGAACTCTTACACAGAACTTATTAGCAACTCTCAATCGAGGTAAAGCAACTCTTTGGACAGCATATCACGTAGGTAATAAAGTAAGCAAACCACGCCCTGGTTGATTTCCCATTGAACTCACATTTTCGCATTTTATATTGCACATATAATACAGAACATATGTGGAGTATGGACACACACTGGGAAAAAGTCAAGTCAAAGCAAAAGCACTTGAAATTTTTGGGTGAACGTAATAGGCAGGTTACGGTACTCTAACGTTATAATGATATAGATTTGTGTGGTATGCATTACTTGTACACATAATAATAGTAGAGATGGATGAAAATTTGCTACGTTCCCATTCACACAGGACTTTTCTCTTGTGTGGGTTTCATTTGAGTTGATATTTCACATTTAGTGTGTAATAATAGTGTGTACATATATAAGTACAATCGACTCTTGTGGTGTTTTGCACAGTTCTTTTCTTCAGTTTGCATTGTGTTCCGTAGATTGTATTTTTATACGAACGTACTACAGTTCAGTAGACTCTGTGGTATGTCCCACAATGCTTTCTCTCATATATTTACGATACAGTATATAGCACTCTGAACTCCAGCATTAGCACACAGCCGCAAATTTATGTGCAAAGGAAGGTCTACGAACATGGTAATTACATGGCCATGGCCAGCAATAAATTAAATTAGCACGAAACTTCCCAAGGAGTTAAAGATACCTACTTCAACTCCCATGAACTCATTTTCATCACTAATTCATAAACCAATGTAGTGGTGTGGGAACTTGTAGTCGTAACGTAATATTATCATCATCTTACTTTCACAAACTCTGCTACAACTACAACTACTGCTGTACGCAACACTAAACCTACAAAAACGTAACGGTTTATCCTCCTCCATTTGAATAGAACCAAAATAATACATTGTATATATATGTTCCGCTGACTCTGTCTAATAAAATTGTACACTACATCATATACACCTCAGGAAATCATATGCATTAAAAATTATAATGGGAATGTAATTTGCCAAGAAGTTGTGAAAAGTATTTGTCAGTTGCATGTGCATAGAATAATATTTTTTATCCTTAAGTTGAAAAAAGTATCGATATACCGTAAAATTTTAAGATAACGCAACGGTCGGGCGTTTAATTTACCCCATAACATTGGAGGGGCATAACTTTCACTTGTGGCCTTTCACCCTTTGTAAATTAGGGAGAAGGTAGTGAAACCCGGCGTCAATTTGGGCAAGGCATTAGATCGAAACTTTACGGTTAGTATAGCAATGTAGTAATAAGAAAAGGGAATATTTACAAAATTTTACTTTCATGATAAATGTAATAAATATTTTCAGGTTACATTCTGAGAAGAGGTTTATCAATAAGTTTACGTTGTACTTTACATGACGTAATTTGCTCCAGGAAAATTTTGTTATATATAAAATGACGGTAAAAGTTTGTTGGGTTTTTGTAGTAGTAGTAGTAGGTACAGTACATAACAGATTCCAATTACGCTAAATGACAGAGCCAGACTAACAACGGTGGGCAGACATGTACAGAGAATAGAATGGCGGTAGAGAGAGAGTATTTTCATATGCCCAACTGCATATCCAGAATAATTACATTCTGCTTTCCACATAAAAGATATACACACATGAAAAGAAAATACCTACGTTGTTAGTTCTTGCATGTATCTACAAACAGTTATACACAGACAGAGTACAATGTGACGGAACACGTAGGCAGTTTAGAGCTGCTGAGCCAACCAGCTGTGATCAGAAGCGGATTCGCCAAGCATTTCCATCCCAAATGATTTCTACCTACAAGGCACGCAATGAAAGATTTTTTCTTCCAACAACGGTTCTGTATTCAGAATTCATAGTTAAGTAACTATCCATTGTACATTAGGTAGTCGACCAGCTTATTTGTGCGTTCCGACGGCCGAAAAGCCTATTTGTTGCCCGTAGTATCCAAGTAACATGAATATATGTAGCCTTTGTCAGCCAATTTCGATGAAAGCTTTAGTCAGCCCAGCTTCTGTAATATTCTACTTTGCTCGTGGTCTTGACTTCATGGTTCACATCGTTTGGTTTTGCTTTCTCCGTAAACAAGGCGACTCCTGGAACATGTAGTAAAGGAAGAAAAGTACATCCTCAAATTTTGTTTTTTACGTTTGCCAATAAGTTTATCAAATATAGCTGCCTATATCACTTTCGTATATTTCCGACGTGTATGGCGTGTTGTGCTCATGATTTCGCTTTCGCCCTTGTTGGCGAATTTATATAAGGCAAGTTATTTATAGTCAACAACGAGTAAATACACTGAGACATGTTCCACATAGCGTGTTGTATACGAAACCGATTTAATACACAAAACAGCCGCCTAGTATATATACAATACAATGCTAGTACTACAACATCCTCCTGGCTTTATATTGTACACTGCAACAACCACTACTACTCTGAAGGTACTTGTGAATAGGTGGGTGGTGGTGGTGGTGGTAGATGTACTAAAGAATTTGTATGCGTAGGTGATGTAGTGTCGAGTTTATCCGTGCACACAAGACAAGACAAGAGTTTCTCGGCAGACGAGCTCTTCCTTGCGTTACATTACATTACTGGAGACTCGTTGAGACTAACACCACAATATACTTAGGTTATGGTACACAGCACAGAGAGGAGCCCTACATAAGAAAACAGACGAGAACACAGAGAAGAGCTATCCATTATCTCATAAGTAGACGCATTAAGGGATGCAGCCAACCAATCCATGTCCCTATAAGACTTCCGACAATGCTTTGTATTATTTGCAAAGCCTGAAGCATAGCTAGATACACAGATACAGAAAGGAAACACAGACAAGGCAAAGTGAGACCACTACAAAGTAGCGTTGAATACTGTTCTAAATAAAATGCATGTTTTTCACGTATATAATACTCAGCTGAGGAGTAGTCATACAGATGGAAACTTGGTTTGCCTGTAGCTATAGTTTTCTTGGATTTGTCATGAGTTTCTTACATCTTTAAGGGTTCTGTGTGGATAGGCTCAAGGTATAGTAGGCCATGTAGATTGTTCATAGTCTTGACTAGAATGCAGAAAGTGAAATGAAATGAATGAACTGGCTCTAGTTCCTTGACAAGCAAAAGAACTCGAATTTAACCCAACTGACTGAAATGAACAAAGAGGAACGAAGAGCGAAATGTACTTGAGTGGTTGTGCGTATGAATGTGCGAATGGAAGAAACGCACCTTATGTTTGTCTGTAAATAGTGAGGAATGTATAATGTAACTGTGGAAGAGGTGCCAATGACGTTGACCATCAATTCTCACAGCACAAAAAATTGCGTGTGATATAAAGGAAATCTGCAGGCTTTCATAAGATGCTACACAAGCTATAAGTTATGGGAGCTGGAAGGAATGCGCCGTGAAAAGGAGGGAAGTGCAACTAAAAAGGTAGTGGGGGATAACAACAGAAACATCCTCTTCCTCAAGAAATAAGAAAATATGGCTATCGACCCAAATGCCTCTCTATGAGTAATATTTTATACTCCTTTCTCTACCTCTTCCGCATTTCTTGATGAAATCTGTCAGATAAATTCTGCCGAGGATTTTATATATAAACTCTAACCAATCTTTTTTCACCATATTACGAAGATTCTTAATTCGTCGAAGAATTCATAGGCAGTATCTCCAGCAAGAGTAAAAGATGATAGATAACCCAAAAATAGTAGAACAAAAAAGACAGATAACTACAAAATGTATTTCAATATGTAATGATCATAAATTTTTCATGCATTGTTAAAAAAGTTGGTGAAATTTATGTGACAAAATTATGTAGGTATTCATTTTACCCGTAGAAGAATGTTTTTATTTTAAACTTGTCTTTCTACACAAAATATGAAAACATATTTAATTTATGTTGACGAAAATGACGGACTACATTTGGAAATGGAAACATTCCTGCAGAAAGATGTGTCGACATGAGTGCACTTACTCAAATGAAAAGTAAAGTGTGAAAGGATCTCCTTTTCACTGTCTAGAGTCCACTCAAGTCAAGGTGAAGTAAAAGAAGAGCATAAATATAACTCAAACATAAGCTACATTGTGTCATAGTGTAGAAGCACAGTATATATATCAATCCTGATTCCTGGCAGCGCACAATACATTTTGCTGTGCGCTTGTTGTACTTGAAGAAAGAGAAAGCTGAAAATATGAAGTGGAAAGGAGTGAAAGGACGCTAACATGTTTTCTGTGAAGGTCGTCAATGAACCTGAAGCGTATAAAACAAAGCTCTTCGTAGTAAATAAAAATGTAGGGACCTCAGGAAAAAGAATACAAATAGTCGAGTTACAAATTCAAATGTTTCCACAATCAGGTTACGTATGTACATATAGATAACCTTCATTACTAGTACAGCATCGCGGTTGGTATGTGTTGTAAAAGATTCAAGGAGGAAAGTGAAGTGATCTAATCCAAACTATCATTTCATTCAACCACCGAATCAACAAAACAAGAACGGTATATGTATTTACTCCACAATTTTATAGTTACGGTAGTCGAATCTGTATTTACTTCGTGCACTTACATTGAAGATTTATATTTGCTTCCCACCACTATACTTAACTCTTCCCTGAAAGAATAACAGAGACCGGGTATACTTCAGAAAAAAGAATGGAACGTATTTCCTCAGGATGATGATAACTGTTATTAGTGTGTCTACGTCGGACAAAATGTACACTCTACACTTTTTCCTTTTATTGCCAGCGGAGACAATAAGACAAGACTTGATTGTACTACAATCAAGCACTCCGGTGGCGTAAATTGCAGTAATAAATGTCTAAGTCCACTATTCTTTAAAAAAACGACTATTAAAAATTACTAAATAAAATACGAGACTTTTCTTCATTGTCAGTAATAAATGAAGCAGGTGGATAATACATAATTGTAAACAGACGAGATTGTAATATTTAAGATTTATGAATAAATGACTTTAGAAAGCTTTCATTAAAAACAAATTCGGGTTGCATTTTTCAGCTTTTCATCATTAGTTAGCTGCAAATAAATACAGTAATATGCTGAGTTCTTCCTGTTCATTGAAAAGGGATTTTCAAACTAGCCCAGAGCGTTTACCCTAGAGTCACGACCTATATATTTTCCACACTGCTTTGATGGGAGAACACTTAAGAATAGTTCAGTGACGAGAGTCTTTAGTCTTCTGAATGCATTCAGAAACGCCTTCTTATTGAGTTGGATGTTAATGCTTTTCAGAATGACTTGGTATTCAGGGGAATTTATCAGAAGTGACTGACAATTCGCCTTATGAACCTCGACATGACATTATACTTTCCCATTTCAATTCCTTTCTGTTGACTGTGTTTTAGTACGTTTCACTGCCTCGAACCCAACCAGACCTTACCATGGCGTTACTCACCATTAGTAGGTGAGTGTATGTGTCAGAGCAAGTGAAAGTGATGCCTTAAAAATTCGCTGTGTGAGATGGTTTCTTAGTATTCTGCCTGAAAGAACTTGAAGATACTATATATGCACATATATCACAATGGATTTTATCACTAGGTATTACATATTAACAATACTAATAGCCTTATAGTTCTATTACAAAGGATATATATAGTCCCATAGTCTTTACGAACGCATTACAAAGTGGAGCTACTCCATTTTACTGTATTTCATTCCGCTCGACTCGATATTCATTCAGCGATGCAATTCACACACAAGAGAAATCATTTAGCCCTAGTAATAGGATTAGGTGCTAGGGAAATTTATTACCTGTAGATTGGAATACTCTCTTCTCCCCTGAACCAAAGCACCATGTAAACCGAGTCATCTCTTCGACTTGCTGTGATTTCGCAATTCATCTCAACTTTCCTTCCCACCACTCCTTCCACAGGATGCGAGATCTCTGCAATAAATAATTATATAAATTCATTATTTACATTAATATCCCTGTGTAAGTAATTCTATCCGTTTTAGTGACTAATTCCTTCATGTCTCTACGTGTAACACAATAAGTCATGAGTCATGGCATGAAATGATACGCTTCGCTGTACTAAATAAATTACAATATTAACCTAACCAGAACTATACCGGAATTTTTTGAACTCATTACTCATGTTAATTAATTAATCAACAAACAAAGCACAAATGTACATTTAATATTTTCCTGGAACATATATACTAGGTAATGCTTTAACATTTTATTGTTTTCTACTCTCTCGACCTATAAACACACCACTACATTTATAATAATACCAGTGACAGCCAGTGGTTGAATCTTAAAGAGAAATGATTGAATATGCATGTACATAGTGAGTAGTAGTAGTAGTAGTTTTTGCCCGCTTCAGTATAATTTAGTCCTACTGTGTACATAATAAGTTTACTTAGTTGATATGGTAAATATTTACTTAGAACCTAATTGTATAGCATCCACAATATCATTATCTGCCTTCTCCATTATGTTGAAATAAGTGCACACACACACACTACTATATACACACAGATAGTTAATTCTCTCAACTTATTATGCAGATAAATACATACATATATCAACGTACATCACATTTGAGCTGTCTTTTGTGAGTGCCATGGCCAGCAGAACGAAACTTTGTGTGTTACAACGCAAACAAAAGTAAACCAGTGCTTTCTCTATGACCTCGAGGAATGACAATAATAATTCTTTACATGGCGATGCAACAAAGAGCTGAATGTGCTTCTGTGAATGCGTATGCTCGTTTTATTGTATTGTACTTTCCATTGTAATCGAGTTTCTTTATACAGTTGTATTGTGTGTTTCAAAGTGCTGGTTTATATTAGAGCTTTGTATTTTGAAAGAGATGAGATTTAACTGGGACATACTAATGCTACAGCAAGACTCGCTCAGATGATCCTACGGCTTAAAGTTTATAACGAAGTCCCATAATCAATTTCTCTATTTTTGGCGTCATATCTACTATACTAACAAGTAGTATGTGGAAAATTTTCCAGTAGTTATATCATTACACAACAGTTATACATAATGCACATCTACTGCCTCTCCTACTAACTAACTAAGCCACTGATAAGAGCAGCAGAGCACGTCTCTCTATATCAGTAGAATATACTACAGTCAAGGTTTTGCAGCATTTCTACTGGAACCTAGTAAAAGAGAATACACAGTCAGAAATATAATTTAATGAAACGGTTGAATGCATACCATTGTCTTAAGAAAATGCATTTGGTTCCCAGTTGGTTAATGCAGTATTAATGCAATTAAGTGTACAGAACATACAGACAAAGATGGTATTTAGAAAGACAAATGATGGAGTGGAAAAGTTCGATAAAACACATACACAATCGATAAAATGAGGCATATATGTACACTGAAGCAAACTGCAGAGGCTGCAGAGTTGTAGGAACGAAGCCCGAGAATGCATTTTACCGTGCTTAAAATGAGAGTAAGTTGTTAGCTTCTTCGTTGCTTTATTTTATACTCTAAGCAAATATTCCCCAATATTGTGTACATTTCCACCACGGTTCGCTAAGAGTACGGGTGGCTAAGAGAGAGTAAGAAGAAAGACATGTAAAGATAAATGTGAAATCATATTCATAAGAAAGACCCTCCACACCATTACTTCTCCAGGAGTACATGCATTCTACCGACATAATATAATATTATTATTACTTATATGTAATAGCTGATGGCCTACTTGTAAAGAACATTAGTTTCTGGGAAAGACCACCAATAAGATGTCCTAGTAGTAGCTCCGTCAGTAGTAGTGGGGCTTTAGCCGAAAGGAGAGCAAGGTGGGTCTGTCGGTGACTGCCTATTGCATGTATACAGATAGGTAGGTGCATGGCCAAGTTATTTTAAAGGTGGAGAGGAGAATCTCTATGGTAGTAGAAGTATTAATATAAGCGGCACAGTCAGTACCATGCACATAACTCTCATTACATTCAAGTCAGTAGGCTAAACTAAAGGAAGGCAAATAATATTGATCCCCGACGTGTAATTTCCGTGTTTTTGACTGGCTTGACGTGTACCTAGTTTCTCTATATAACAGAATACTACCACCAGGAACAAGCCAAACAAGAGTTTGATGTAAGTGACTTGGCTGCTGGCTCTACGACTTTGGTAATACACCATTAGAACGTGTGGGCACTCAAAAGCTACTGGTAGTAGTAGAGGAACCAGGGAAGAAAGTATATAAATACGGAAGCATATTCGGCAGGTTGTATAGAAGAAGAAGGAGGCAGAAGAAAGTTTCAAAAGCAAAGGTGAGTGGAAGAGTTAAAACAGCTACAGCGAAGTAGGTACCTGTGTTACGACGTTAACTACCAACTATTTTTGGGAGAGTTCAGTCCAAAAGTGTATACTGTAGAAGTAGTAGGTAGTCGTAGTGTAATACAAATAGTTGTTAAGGCATCTGTGCTACATAGCAGTGTAGTTTAATAAAACTACGATGTATTTATGCGTTATGAATAGTTAGGCGACTAAGCTATAGAGAGTAGGAAGTGAAATGTAGCTTATAGAATTCAGTACACATAGTAGTTGAAAGGAAATTCGAGCTCTAGTTGAATGTAAAGCTATAAACTACGTAATAGAATCAAAGGCCGTTATCTATTCATCTTTTCTAAGTTGGACAAAAATGAATGAAATTTTTCAGTTGCTCTGCACTGCTAGTTTACTTTCTTTCATACAGTATTGTAATTGCTTCGTTGGTATTTGTAGTGAGTGAGAGGAAAAGCGAGCAAGAGAAATAAATTGCTAAATGTTTTTTTACTAGACCTTACATTTTACTAGATTTCTTTGGCTTTCTCGACGTTTTCTACTTAGTTTGCTATTTCATAAAGTAGTACTAGCACGGTCAGCTTTTCTCTTTACTTTTCATTTCATACTCGTACTATTACAGTTCTTAGGAGAACTTTGAAACCAATATATTATTACAGTGCTCGGGAGTACTGCAGAGCTTCTATGTATGCATTATACATACAGGTAAAATGTAGAAAACGTGGAAAACACTACTAACGAAAAAATGAATTGGCTAGTTGGTTATGTTATGAGTTTTTGCAAGCTGAGGCAAGTTTTCATTACTTTTCCATTGATTGCTCGTGCAGTAAGATATTCATTCATTCGAAAGAATTCTTAGTCAACACTTAAAAAATGTGCTAGGTTTTAGTAATAACCTGACTTATGCAGACTCCTGGAGAGAAACGATGAATTAGAGAGAGAGAGAGAAACTGCAACACAAGACATTCAATTTCTACCTATGGGAATCTCTTACTGCGATAAAACCCTGATAGAAAAACGTGTCACCTTAAATGCTGAATGAATGAGACAATATTTTATTACTTTTTACATCAAAAGAATTTCTTCACTTTCCCTAAAATATGGAACTTTTTCAAAAAAATATAATTCACTATTCATACACCCAAGAAGTAATAAAAATGTTGAAAACTCCAAAGACAAATTATGATCTAGTATTGTAGTCGCAGTCGTAGCACTAGTTATTAGTTGGATTGCCTTCTCATGGCTGCCTGGAATTGGAAGATAGATATAGATAGAACCTCGATGTCTTACAATGTCCTCAGCGTATACATAACATAAACTAAACTAAGCTCATCTCGACTCATCATAAACTGCCACTGCCGTCGAATTCATGAGAGTCATTTCAGTTTCATCCTTGTCCTCATGTTAAATTTCCCTTATAAAATCAGACTGCATAGTATACTTACACCACTATACAACATTATATCCGGGAACATTCAGTCTTAAGTGTAGCATAGTTCCCCGTGCTCGTCCTAGCTCCAACGAACACATTGCTCGTCCACTTAAAAAAGTAGGGAACGCTAAGTAGGCGTTCGTTGGCGTATTGCTTTGTAGTAGTACGACCACCACCACCATCACCAGACTCTGGCAACATTCATATAACCACTGTGGTGCAATTCTTATTAAAAGGGGTTTGTTCTGTGTCAGTCACACTATACACATAGGCAATAATAATTTCACCTAGCATTATTATGATATGATCCTTCTTCCGAAAATTTCTCCGAAAGCATTCAGTACTAGAAATGTATAAGCTTTCACTAGCGCAAGTCGTAGTGGGTAATTTTTACGCTAAGTATACGTCATATTATTTAATATCTATAACTTTGCTATCTGTTGGCTGTAAAGCAAAGGGTTCGTCGTTTGTGATACTGAAACTTGTACAAGGCATATAGGTATATATAAATATATAGGATGTGTCTAGGTTCATGGTACACGTCCGCTGCTGTAGGTAGGGATAGCAGTAGTATATAAGTTAAAGGAAGTTTTCCACTCACACTAACAGTTATAATGGGGAGGAGTGAGTAATGCAACGAAGGAAAGTCAGTGTAAGTGTAGTAAGTAGACAAAACGAAGGAAACTACCCTTTCATTAGATTCCTTATATGAATACTACTTATATACACAGATTGGAATTGTCTAGCGTGGTTCTCGCCTTGCTGAGAAATCTAGTGTAATAAAAACTAAGGTAGTTTCAGTAAAATATGTCTCCAATTAATTAAAGTCCTTCCGCAATTTCGCCGATAACATGAAAGCTAAGAGCTCATCTTGAGTGTATGGAATAGTTCCCTTTATATCTGCCTTATTGCATCTGTTTCGCTTTCTTTGCATTGTTCCGGAGCTTGATGGCGAAGAGAAGAGGTAGTCATTCTAACATAATTTTCCCTTCATTCGTTTTTCTCTTCAATTCCTCACTCATACAATATATCTGTAGCCAGTCGTCAGTCTTTATTAGATATGCTTCAAACTGAACTTCACTTAACAGCAGATTTTTGTATGTACATTTTCTAGTTGAAAGACCAACGAGCCTGTTAGCAGCTTCAACTGCTACCTTCAACTCTCGTGTACTCTCTTACACTACAAAGTCAAGTATCCCTGCGTATACTTTGTATGCAGTAAGTAGGTAATTGCACATCCATATAGGAGTAGTGGAAACTGTACAGTACTTCATGGAAGAGTAGTGTAGAAGTATTGCAGCTAAAAACAGACATATTCTCCAGTAGTAGCAGTAGTTCCGAATTTCCTTGCTTTGCACGCTCTTCACTCTTCTCCTTCTGTACTTGACTGCTCAAGGCTTGCTGTTCTTCTTGCTCCATGTTCTTTAGCACAACCCTTGCCTCGATACTCGGGGCAGTCATGTCAAGTCAAACCAATCCAAGCTAAAATGTAATATTACACACAACAAGAAGAAAACGCAGTGGTATACACAATACAAACTATAAAGTAATGCAAGTTGGTTTTCTGTACATGGGTCTATTTCCGCATGTACGTTATATTTACGTACGGATGGACGTACGTTAGTAAAGTAACTAACAGGCCAAGTCCAAGAGACAAGAAGAGGCAAGAAGCCCATTAGCAAAAGACAAACTAGACGTTCGTGTGTAGAAAGTGAAACAAGAAAGAGGGTTAATGGTAATGCTAAACAATAGTCGTATCGTATAACATAGAACAGTAGTAAAAGCATGCTCCATATACACAGCAGTACAGTAATTGACTATTATCCACAGAAGATATACGTATAAACAGGAAGTGTATTTGTCTGTCGTCTTTTCCATATAGATATAGTCCTCCTACTCTCTGTACCAAAATGAATGTGAAGTTACAAACACACTGCTCTCTCTCTACGTCCAAAGACTACAATGAAGGAAAGGAACACAATTCTTAAGTAAAGTAGAGATTACAGATAGCAGAATTCTCTTCAGTCACAGTCAAAGCTCACATATATTTTTTAACTCATTAAGTTGCTTAAGGGGCCCGTGACCAGTGAATTTACACACTATTTCCTACTTAAACCAACGCATCACTCTTGACTCCAGTCCCATTTCGCACACTACACTATTCTTCTCGCAACATTTTTTTTCTCTCTAGAAAAACTTACTACAGGCCTAGTTTGAGAGCTATCCCACCAACTACTATAAGTGTCCGTCTACTAAGAAAGATGAAGAAAATTCGCAAGTAAAACCAAAGTCTTTCTTTTTCACATCTATTGAACTTAACTGAAGAAAAGTATAGAAGCACAGTAGAAGAGCTATCCCTGACTGTAACGAATGAAATGGAACTAAACTCTACTACTACTACTACTAGTAAACTTGTTTTTGTTTGCTGTTAACGTTTTATTCCATTACAAGCACTATGGCATTAAACTAGAATGCTACTGATTCCTTACCACCAGAGTGTGTTGTCTCTTTTTTACTAACTTGTGTGTTCCTAACTACTACCAATGCAATGCAGGGAGACAAAGTCGGAGAAAGTACTACTAGTAGTGATGCTATAACTAGACAGTCATATATTTAATAAGACGTTGCAGTTAACTTGCGCTTATCTCCTTTTCCCCAGACTCCCAACGCCTCGTCTTTTTCTCTACTTTACTAATATACAACATTCTAATATTATAGCCTCTTACACACACACAAGTCAAGGCTATTTCACTTGTAGTCAAGTCTAACTAAACACTTGTAACTTGTAACGCTCTCGCTCCGGACTCTTCTTCAACTCTATTATACGTTCACTGCATTATCGTATAGTGTGTAGTTTGGAAAATGAATCGGTCTCTATTAACTCTGATGTATAAATATATTGCTGTAGTGTGTGTGCTGACTGAGTTAGAATGGTATGGTGGTGGTATATGGTGGTCTTATTTCTAGGGGAAATCTTTTTCCTCGTGATATTCTATTCTTCTGGCCGATTCTGTGTGTACAATGCTTACCAGCACTAAGTACTATTTATACGGACAGAGATACGCAACACAACAACCGGGAGCAGAAGCGGAACTTGTTATACACAACATATAAGTGCCAAGCAGGGCAGTCAAAGGAGCTTTGTTAATGTGATTGTGAGGGCATGCCAGGGCAAAGATAACAAAACTCTACTCATTCAAAGAAAGCACCGAAAGTCTAATATGAACTTAACGCAATACAACGAGATAGTCATACTCTGATTGTTCAATTTCATAAATACAACTCTTCCACTAAACTGTGAGTCCTGACTTGCAAAGACCAGAAATATCCAAAATATATCTCTTCATCTTAAGATTAGATTTAAGTAGTTTACTGCTCTCAACCGGCATCTACACTGATTTCTATATAATTTTCGCAACTCATGTAAAATTATCTCTTTTTTGAAGGAATCTCATGTAAAAAGATCTGTTATGTATTTTTAATTAATTTACTGCGTCAGTATGCCATTGTAACAACTGTTTTAGGTGCACATCTATTTTTTAAGGTGTTGCATAAGAAAACTCAATGAATACGACAGCAAGATACTATTTTAACATTTCTTATTCAAAATATTTATCTCTGGCTTATTACAGAACTTATAGTAGCACAGTTTGTATTTAAAAGTATTTCTCTTTGATGCTTTAACTATTAACATAAGTTGTGTATAAAAGGCCGAGCGAGTATCACCGAGCATCAACTCATCGAAAACAACTCACTAAAATTTCAACCGACCGACCGAACAGGAAGAGGAAACTTCATCAAATGCAAGTCCCCGAAAACAAAACGCCGCTAACATCTCACCGAAGCAGAAACACACCGAACTCAATTCCCCCCACAAAATATCACCGAAAACGAAATTAATTTACCGACAAAATGTTTTTCCCAAACACTAGTAAGCAATAAGTAAAAAATTGTGGTGCTAAACAGTAAAAAATACTGAAAGCAGACTTCAACCAACTACATAATATAATATTTTTGTTTTTATAATGTCCTTTTCGTATCGAACCCCTTCAACTTTTAAATCCTAGATACGCCCTTAACCATAGTTGTATGTAATCTGATTTCTGCATTTTCTACTTAGTTTATGGCGAGTTGTTTTCGGTGACCTGCATTCGGCGACTTTTCTCTTCGGTGAGATGTTATTCGGTGATTAGGTTTCGTTCACATTACATAGAGCCGCTTTTCTTGTGTTGGATAGAGCGAAATGTATATGCATAATTTGTATAGCATGAAAGTGACTGGATGTTCTAACAATTCTAGTAAGATTTTAGTTATGCTAAGAATAATATATTGCTCGGGAACTGGGTAGGTAGCACCAAAGTTATTGCCTTTTACCACAGGTTGACTATTCTTGAGTATCTGGAGTAGTAGTGAAAGTAGTGAAAGCCAATCCATGTTTGAACCCAAAGCAAATTTTGAAGGTACACTATTACTGCCATCACAGTAGCAGGGCGACAAATAAACACATATAATAGGTAATACCAGAATAGGTTTATTCGTAGTAAATGGTATACTGAAGATTTTATAAGACCTCACGAGGAAATGGAAGAGTGCGTTGTGATCTTCATTAGATCATTGGAAAAGCTCTACTTGATAAAATCGTATAAACGGTGATCAGTGGCAAGTTGCCACGACCTGAATCAAGAGGTAATTTGGGGAGTCGTTCTCCGTAGTTAATGTGTATGTGGCTCTGTCCTCAGTAACTTTTATACACATAAGTAAATATGGTGTCGATTTCAAAGAACGATAGTCAACCAGCAGTCGACTCTCAGGCAGCTACCTATCTACCCACCACCGCTACTTTTATGTATTCTTGTATTAAACTTCAAGTACACACTTACAGTACATAGGTTAAGCATCTTCCTTTGTGGTAAAGGTTTTGATTCATTTCCAAATTAAACGTTTAAACCATCTTAATTTCCTAAAGAGTCTGTACTAGTGTTTAAAATTCAAATACATATTCCAAAATCCATTTTCGTAATCATAAAGAATATATCGGTAAAAACTTTTAACAAAAAATTGTACAAAATTCAATTGAGTTTATGTACTTATTACAAACCATACACTATACAAATATTATTTTTCAACAGAATTCTATCAAATAACATAATTTTTGTTCTCTTACTGTCCGGATCTGACAATTTTTGTTTAGGCGAAGCGAAACCTTGTTTTCAATAGGTACATACATCACATGATTTTCTTTCTTGGTTATTTCACACAGTAGTAGTAGAGATTTCCCGAGGAATGGTTCTCCCCTTGGAATAACGGAAATATGGTGGAAGATGTCGAGCTGTTCAGTTTGTCGAACTAGCCACTATATCTTTCTGCCTCAGTGAGATGTTCTTAGATAGCCAACTAAAGCTGGAGCTACGAGAGCTCTAGAGCTGCGAACTACTGTGTGAGTGCCATTTATACATATAAAAAGCGTAGGTAATGTTAGTTTGTTGGTTTTCTTTACCTACTCAACTCTCTCTTTTGCTCTGTATAATGTATAATATAGTTAGCCTGCTTCTTTCTCCTTCAGTGTCTCACACAATTTTATGAGTCTCCATCACTGATCCTGAACATTATTGAAGTGTTAAAAAATTTATGATGGTTTTACCAAACCCATACCTTTCCTGAACAGTCGTACCACAGTACTACGCAATATCCATGGATGTTATACACACCGCATGAGAACCCCTTGCCTTGCTCTGCAACTGCTTTGGCTTGACTTGCAACTTTCTCCTTGTAAGGAGACGGCGGCGGGGGAAAGAGGAAAACGGAGAGAAAAAGGAAGAAATGCACAGAGATTGTGTTTTGGTATAGAAGCGAAAAAAATCCTTGAATACTCAATATCATTGAGATGTTCATGTAATAGTGGAGTGGAGAGTAGAGTCCCCTTTTCATCTTTCCCTTGTTCTTAAGGATCTGTTAGATGCTTGGTTTGGATTGCTGAATAAAGAATGCATCTGACTGTTTTAAGTTCTCCGGATAAAAAGTGAGATTCATGAGAGAAGGAGGTTTCGTAGTTAACCCTTTTAAAATCTGAATCTGACTCTCTCTCTCTCGTCCTTGTATTGAATTTGGTGCAGCTGTTGAAATCGGACTATTTTTTCTACAACTCTATTTTATTGTTGTTTTTAGTTTTATAATCTTCGTATAAGTAATAGTAGGTAATTTTTTTCTGTATACAATATTTGATGCTTTGAAAACCTAACAGCATTAATTAACAGTGTATATTTTCATGTGAAGGAACTTCATGGTTTTCCCACATGTTAAATTAGAAGACTCTATTTCCAGTGTAACATCTAAACTAAGAATACACTGGTGTAAAAGTTAATGTTGAGAGTTGAGACATTGTACTAATTCGTTAACTACGGAATAATGAATTCCTTTTGGAATGAATTTGAGAAAAAGTTTTGCAGTAAAATATCATTTAATTGCGTTAATATAACTACATGACATAATTACAGGCAATTACTTATTGTTAGTTTTGTCCGTATAGACAATGATTAAAAGGCCCACCGAGGTGTATTATATTGCCCATTATCTGGGTACTAAATTTTAACTTTTATCCCCTCTTGTTCTCATTTCATCACTTGAACAACAACTTAAGTTCTATAATACCACACTAACAGCCAAATGCAGATAGAGCTGATATAAGCTCACTGGAATTAAGGAGATCCACCCTTGTTTCTGAAATACTAAATTTATTGCTGAAACTTCCAAGGAAAAAATTCCTATTCCAGGCAAGGCCAAGCTCACAATTCACTTGCAATCACAACTACAAACTAAAACCAAGCTAACCTTATAAATAACCTATTCCATGTTTCCTACTCTAACACTATTCTGCTACACACACTTAGAAAGACTAGTGAGTCTAGTAGTAGCATTCAACATGGGTATACATACACAGATATATATTTAGCATGTATATCTATACGCGATTCATTTTTGAAATTATAGTAGTACGGGTATCCGTGTACAAATACAAGTAGTATATTCATTGAAACCTGATATACATACTATAATCTTAATTCGAAACTTTTTCCAATTACCTCAGAGCTAAAACTTACTACAATGATTTAAAAATTAACCTAGTCATTTTGTCTGACGAATTGTGTGTAATCAAATACGGAGAAATCTGTATACTAGAGAATGAATTTGATTTTACATACGAAAAACCTGCGTTCCGTAGCTGTATCTGTAATAATCATTTAACAATTTTAAAATTGCTGTAGAGATAAATGTCTGTATAGGTGCCTATATTTTACATTATAATCTAGCAAGTTTTATTGTAAGTAATTAAGTATCTGTTTTACTGATTTTATTCTCATCCATAGCTGAAATGTTTATTTGACCCTGAGACTATCTCTAATAATATTATATAATAGTAGTGAAAAGTAACTAAAGTAAGGTCCTAATGACATGTAGCGGAGAACTCGTGTAAAGAAAGTCTTTAGCAAAATGGAAAACAGCTAGGCACACCATATAGACGAGGATTAAGAATAAATTGAAGGAGTGTTTGTAAGAGGCCAGAACGGGACCGACAGTTACACTTACACTATTGATATACGGTCTTGCATAAGACAGGGATTTACCAAAGAAACTTTAGTTATTTATCTTAGTTGAATATTCTCAATGGACATTATTAAGAAGCATCAGTGTGGTGGTATTAATTTGAGTCCATATAGGTAGGTATGCATACTTATGTATTGTATACAACAATAGAGCTGCATGCAGAATAATATTTTGTAGGTATTTACTTGCATGGAACAAGCATGTAGGGATGGTGCATGTAATAAAGTAGAGCTAGGAGAGAGGTATTAACATATAAGATAAAGGCTGCAAAACTTGTGTACTATGTGAGACACTACTACAGGACAGAATTACTAAATTACAATTTCTATTTTCATTAATGGAGAAAAGGCATTATGTGCTGGTAATCAGTTGTTTACACATAGGTAAGTAACTATACTTCTTATATAATACTTTGGGAGGAGTGTGTGCGCTTTGTGGTTCGAATTGAATTCATGAAACAAAGATGTGTCTTAAATATCTTTATGCCATCAAAAGCTTGAAATAATAAGTCCCTAAGATTCCTCTCACTACGAAATCTCTTCTGTCGAATTTAATGGTTTAGTATTCCTTCTACCATTCTACCTTTACACAATTGTATTAATATTCATGACTAAGTAGACAACATTGTTGTATTTGCTCCTTTCTCTCGTCTCTCTGAATGTCTCATCTTGAGAATCTTGCACAGCTGGCGACTTGATAATGCTACGTCGTTGGTATCCTCTTTATATTTCATGGAGATAAAGATTAATTAGACCGAGAATACAATTACACAGCCTTGGAATGAGAATATGGCCTTCTTCAAATAACTGCAGTGTATTTGTTTAGAATCATCGCTTAATTATGGTATTTGCGAATTTCGAATGCAACCAACGAGCTCTCAAATCCGGACATTGAAGTATTTAAACTTTTGCAAAGCAAACAAATATTTTCCAAGAATATTAAACCAAACTCAAATCAGTTAGTGTTAGGTAATTCTAGATCTGTCATAGAATTTTCTTTTATTCTAAGTAAATCTATTGCAGTAAACTACGCCATTTCCTAAGCTTTATCTATTTTAATGCTTATGCCCGTACCAGTAAAATGTCATAGTTTCCGTTTAATCCCTGCGGGATTGATAAACCTCTACTTATTTAAGCATGATTGGAATCTGTTGATGTTTTCCCCTCATTTTAATCATAGAAAATCTTCTTAGCAATTCTTATAAAACTGCGGTTGTGTGAAAAGGGAAAGAAACAGAAAGCAAGAGAGGAAAAGAAAAAAGCCCATGGTAGAGCATAACTGCAAACAATTCTTCTTTGACAGGCTTAACTTTTTTGAGTAAAAATTGAACGAAATGGGGGAACAGTGAGTAAAACTATTGAATTTATATAACAAGGGAGAAGCTTCTGCTTATTTATGCCTCTCGTACATATACTTTTTAGTATTCTATGACAAATACCGCTTACATTGTGCATGAAGCAAAACAGAAGTAAAGTTTGTATGCAGATTTGGCGATACAAATAGTAGGTCTATTTTATTCCGATAAGTGAAGTGTAGGGTATAGATATATTTACACTCACACTACATTCGGTATGCATATTACAATGTATCATGTTTGTACAGTTTGCGACTGACTCAGGGAAAAGTTGTCAAATAAAGTATTTCAACATTTTTAACGCTGAAAGACTACCGCGTTTGTATATTTCAGCTTTTTTGGTGCATCGCTGCTGGAAATAAAGTATTGGATTTTGATTTCCACATACATATTTGGCTCGACTTTACAAGTTTAGGGAGAATACTAGCTGTCACAGAAATGAAATGTGGTTGCCTTGAAAAGAATTTAACTATATTATGTACATATCTTATCTGGGAAGATTTACATATATGTTCAATACTACGTTTTCCAGACTTTCATAACTTCCACAACAACTTCCATTTCAAAATTAATACAAAGTCTGC
The DNA here is from genome assembly GCA_019776165.1 of Pogonognathellus flavescens. Classification (NCBI taxonomy): domain Eukaryota; kingdom Metazoa; phylum Arthropoda; class Collembola; order Entomobryomorpha; family Tomoceridae; genus Pogonognathellus; species Pogonognathellus flavescens. The sequence continues at coordinate 20,828 of JABASD010000046.1, read as the reverse complement.
ACAGTATCTGCACTATAACGAGCAAACGCTATACTAGACTTAATCTTTGTGTTGCTCTTGAGCTTTTTTAACAAAAAATCGGAAAGTTCAATTACAATACATCAACGGGCTGAAATGGGCTTTTTTGTTCCTAACAATGCAATTACACATAAAATATGTATCATACATGTGAGATACCATTTGTGCAATGCATTATTAAAAAGAAACCTGAACTGTCCTATAGTTCTTTTCTGGGGAAGTTCGTAAATTTGATAATACACTTTTTTGGACATTGGAATAATTTGTCGATAAATGCAAATTAAAACTTTAAAAATTGTCAAGCTTTTGTGGGAAATTATGCCACTGTGTTACTTCCATTTGGAGTAATAACCTTTATAAGAATGCTTTCACTACAACTAAAACACATAATATTATTATTATGAAGGGAAAGCTGCAACAGCACCGGTTTGTGTCCTGGTTATAAGAAAATCCAATACAAGATTTCGAATTTGATACAATCTTTCACACAATAAATGTGTAACTTTGATCTTACTTTGCTGCAGTATTTTATTCTCTTGGGGTCTTCAGTTTGAATGCACATATAACAACGAAAATATTTTGATTTATTAATTCGTGACAATTTGAGTTATTTGTAGATCTCCATATTTGTCTCTAGGTGCGGAATGTACATACAATCACATTTTATTGCATATCGCAACAACTGGAGACCATATTATTACTTTTGGGTAGCAATAGTTTGGAAACTAGTGAAGTTTCAAACAAAGCAGAACGAGCTGAAACTACCTCTGAGCTTTATTTACCAAATGCAGAAGTATGAAATTGGGAAAATTGAAACTCTGTCAAAAAAGTAACACCCTCATTATTTTCATGGGCCTATGATTATCCAAAGGGTATTTCTGGAGTAACTAGAGCGTGCAACATCAAAGTAAAGCCGAATGAAAACAATTTATTTAGTTCAACTCCCCGTGATAATATAAACAAAACCCGAATGATGATAACTAGGTTCCTTGTCTGGTACCTACTCCACGTTTACAAGTACCTACACAAGGTATTAGATTTTCCCCTTCCCATACTCTTAAATGAATACACGTACAAAGGACACACACTTTAAATGCAACCGAATTGACTTTCTCCATGTAACTACTTGTATATATAGGTACACTATCAGCTACAACGGGCAATTCATTCTTTCTGAGAACGTTTTTATTTTATTTTGTACTACCTGGAGTACCTACTTTACATTTATACTTATTTATATCCACATGTATCATACTAGCAAGCACGTACAAGAAAAGTTATAGTCTCTCATTTCCAAGTACAGAGTTAAGTACTATCCATACTAGTTTCACTACTACATTCATGAATGATTTGTTATTACAGATCCTTCAGTTGTGTAGCTTTCCTTGAAATACCTGCCAACAATAACCGAAACGACAAATTTTTAATATTAGTATAGGTACATATCTGTATATTTATTTCGGGAAAGACTTCAGGAATTAATGAAATTCGTTGATTACAAGTACAACTGCTGACAAAGCTTTTAGAAAACCGTTTTCCAAGTATTTTTAGACACTAATACGAAGATTGAGTGTAACACTGCGATGTTACACTCTTGGAGATGATGTTCACACAATAGAAATAATATATTGATGGATGAATGAATTTTGTTAACAATATAAAGTTGAAGTTAGCTTAGGTAGTATTTATTTGAATTGCTAGTCTTGAATTTTCTCAAGGCAACTAAGTAAGTAAATTCTATATGTTCGAGTCAAACCTACTTCTCGGCTGCACCATGTTTGAGTTGAGTCAGTTCATGAAGTTAAAGCTATATGAGCTGAGTGTGTTTGCAAATAGGAAAAGGAGTTGTTTGGTTGGCAAACACGCAATTTTTGATCTACATGTGAAAATAAATTGAAGCAGAAAAACAGGAGAAGAAAGCCGTTGGGGAATTGTGAGGAAAATGTGATGATGATGAATGCGAAGGAGGAAGATACAACAAAGAGGTTCATAGATCAGTGATATTGCTCTGCCGCTTCCCATATTCACAGAGAAACATCTACTCTTCTTCTTCCAACCTACACCCGAGTATCAACAGAAGAACACAACCAGACAAACTATAAACACATAACATTTTCTACTCAACTTAGGTAACTGCTGCCTTTCCTCGTCTATATAGACACCATCTCCTATCTACGTATACTTTCTCCACATGTCTGCATTAGCTTAACCTCTTTATTTTTTTCCTTTGCATCGTTTCTTCTCTACTTGACAACGCTTGAGTGTATTTTTTTCCTCTTGTTGCCTTTCAACTTTTCCACCGGCACAATTACTACAAATAATACTATACTTACAGAAACTAACGCAACATCACCTTATTGTCTGTAACGTCTAGTGCCAGAGCTATGCCACATAGCACATTCACAATATCCATTTACCATTGCAGGGTTGCGTTGAACAACTTGGCTTATTGCAGCACAGTCAAATTATCGTAGACTGCTACCGTGTTATATAAATACTTCCCCCAGACACGGCAGAACAAAACCTCCTTGTACTTTCTTGCCACTAAACGCATGTACCATTTCATCTCAGCTGTTATAGTATGATCTATACATATTGCCGGATACTACTACAACCTTTATTGTAACTGGTAGCCCCAGGGTGTTTAAATAGAACATTGTACGAAGCGTTCTAACTAAAGATGCTTTCATCTTATGCACCTATGGAATAAATACAGCAAGCAATGCACTTACAACAGTGTAATATATACAGTAGAGTCTGAGAGAGAGAGAGAGAGAGAGTAAGTAGAGGCACTAATCGTCAAAACAGTAGAAGTTAAGTAACTCATATATTCTTAAGTCATACTACATTTTCAGCTGGTTTTCTTCCGTCACTACCTACATTTAACATTGTCCCATGTTTAAGAAAAGGTTTGATTTAGTCTACATGCCTTCCAGTAACAAGAACGCGAGACTGCTGTTTATATCGCTAATCGTCTTTAATGTCCTCGTTGGCTAACTGGGGTAATTTAAAGAACGTCTCTATACTCCGCCACACTTCTATATTTCTATATATACACACACGGAAAAAGTTCTTGGGCGAAGCGGGCGGCTGCATTATACCTAGCGATGCAACCTTCGAGTCGTAAATACTTTTTTCTTTATGTGACATCTTAACATGAAATACGACGAAGAGCTGGAAAGTTAAGCTTCTACCAAGCCTCTTAACTCAAATATATTTTCACACTTCAACTGATAATACCTGTGCAGTACTACTATAACTATATCCTTACCTACGCCTACCTCATGTGGAATATAGACTACAATTATCCATAGCATTTTGGCTTCAGTTAAAGTATCTCTATACAGGCTACAACGCACACATTGCTATATAATATTATTATCATAATATGCTGTTATGTATAGCACATAGTAGTGGAGTGAGGATGAGAAAGAAACTTTACAACCATTTTAGTATACTTGGTATTTTAAGAGTACAAATTTCCTCCTCCGCCTGTGTACCTACTTTAGTACTTGTGCACACAGTTATTATATAGTAATATTAAGCTTTCTTGTGTGTGAGTAAGGTAAGTTGACAAGTTAGTTTTTGAGTTTAGTTTCCCAAGCTTCATATTTCATACAGACTTGTGTATACTTATTATAGTAAGTACCAATAAGGTATATATATACTATAAAATATATACGCATCTGAAATGAGTAAGATCAAGTAAGAGCAGTAGTAGTGCAACGGAATCTTCCTGTAATTTTCTTGCTAAGTGCAACATATGCCCAGAAAACAAAAAGACCATGTATTTCTGTGTGTACTATACCTACCTACAGTAGTATAATTTACTAAAGTAGCACCACCACCATCCACCTACTTTCTTCAATTTATATAACCAGCCAAAGTCAAGTACGTTGTGAAGAAGAGAGACAACGACAACACTGTAAGGTTAGATGCACGTTAACGAAATGTCATTCCAGTCTATTAACTAGTGCTGAACTCAACCATGACTTTCATTGCAGAGAAAACAATAGAAAGCGTTTGGTGCAGCATCAGCATTTGTTTGACTCATGGCATGGCAGTCAGTAAAATCAGATGTCAGGTGTAACTACCAGGCATAGGTACTATACTTATACCTATATAGGTAGTATTAGGTAAATATAGGGGGACATGTCTATTTCGATTTGGTTTGTACAAAACAAGGGAAAGTATATGTTTTGTATTTGTTGGTTTTCTCTAATGATACGGTTACATTTACAAGATATTTGATATTATGTTGTAGATGTCTGAGCTGTCTAGTACTCTGCCTCTCTTTCACCTATGCAACAATGCAATAGCGTCATAATACAAATAGCTAAAGTTTGAATACCGATGGAGTGGATTTATTTTCGTTTTGGGTAAATGTTGCACTGTCTGTGTGGTGTGGGGAATGTCAAGGAGAATAAAAGGATCTAGTCAAGTTGATGGTAGAGAATTGGATAAATAGGGAGTCGTTCTTCAAGTCAGTCAGAGAAAGTGGGAAGGTGGCGAGTATTGAGTGGCTTTTGCCAATTGGAATTCGAATCCGAACTTAAATAAATCCGTTGTGAATTGATGTTTGCCTTGCTCTGGTGGGTTGGGTTGGCTGTACGTAAATACGAAGACTTCACCACTATTTCTCAGTACAAGTATATTCGTAAAATGCCAACATTTCAATGAATATTGCATAATGTCTAGTTACGGAGTTACTACTAGCTTCTTCAATACTACACTACTACTATAATAGGTACAATGTGTATGTATGTAAATACCATGGATTTCCTCATTCTTCCTATCCAGTCCAGTTTATTTCTTCAGTTCAATGCCTTAACTATTGATTTAGATAAAAAATCGACAAAGGTTAGGCTATACGAAGTACTGCCTACTTACTTGTACTGTATAAAGTATAAAGTAGTAGTGCATATATAGAGATGCAATAGATTATTAGAAAAGCTATTCTACCAAAACTTGTGAACTAGAGTGTGAATATGGATTGGATTTGCTATACAGAATTCCCATACAATATAAATGCGTATAGCCAAATGCACACACATCTGAATGCGTTGGCTGAATTCTAAACGCTTCACGTTAGGATGCGAAAAGGATTTTATCTTGTAAGTACGCAAGAATAGAGTTACTTGAACTCGAGAAAGTTGAAGGTTACAAATATTAAAGGTACTGCACGAAAAAGATTTGGTTTGGGCAGCAGCTTTAAATTAAACGTATATTCTTTCTTATTGTGAGATCGAAATATATTTGAGACACATTAAATTTAATGCTAGCTCAGTAAAAGGTGAAGGCAGTGAGATTCAATTCCTTTGGATGCCAACCGTAAACTTACGTTAAGCATGTTATTCTTAGCTCTTGTGTGTTAACGAAGCTGTAACTTTATGTATGCAATTGGACTATCTCTCTCTCTCTCTCTCGTTGGAGATTACTCCATGTTACAAAGCTGACAATAATGTTACATTGAGTCAATGTGTCGGCAAAAACCTTGGAGACTGTTCATGAATCGATAGTTTTTCAGCAGTGAATAGTTTTCGGACTAGAGTATTTTCCCACCCATTGCATTTGGATCTCCAGTGAAATCAGTCAATTGAGAAAGAGAGTGGAAAGGTCTGCAGATTTTGTGTCCATTCCAGATGTGAGATGAATACATTATTAGCGTCAGTCTGGCAATGCGTTTTCGTACTTTGTTGGTATTAGCTCTGTGCTTTTTGCAATCATACGTTTTGTGATCTTGAACTGTCTACCCGGTGGTCCGTTCTATTGTGCTTAACTCGAAACTCACACACATATATACATACCTACCACGCATTCTAGAAATGAAGAGCAAGTAATCGTAATACTAATATTACGAGTATGCAGTGGTAGAAAAGCTGCAATGAAAAAACAGCATTCGTCTGACAATACATCGCAGATAAACAGTATAGGACTTTTATACAAGCACATGTAGAAAACGCCCAATTTCCTACCTATATAAATACTACTGCTTTTCTGAATCTATATATAACGCCTGTGTGTGTTATGTACTCAAGATCAGTGTATTTAATATGGAAGGCGGATCTAGAAAAAATAGAAATGGCAGAACGAATTGTGAAAGACAGAGCATGGGAGTACCAAGAAGTTTGACTATAAGAGTATTGCGTAGGTAAGGTATACAAAATTTACTTGGCACAAAGGTGTCAGTAAACTAAATGAAATTTTCCCCTACTCTTATTACCCTCATTGAGGGAGACAATGTATTGTGAATGTAAACATCGGATAGTGATAGCTCAATTTGATGTGAAAGTCTGTCACAACAATATTACTTCCTTTAGCTCCACGCTGCAACTCACACAGACAAGTAGCATACAACATGTAGTATTAATTTATTTTATAGAACAAGGACATTTCTCAGTCTGGTATGCATTGAGTGTTTCATGGAATTCGATGCACACAGCCATACTTGCAAAAAACGAATGAAATGTTTAAAATGTGTGTCTCTGGAGAGCGTTTCCCCCAGTGAGAGACAGAGTTGTTTCAATCCGAGGACTCTGCTTTCTTTCCTCACTTCCATGAAGCTACCTACAGTTACACGTTTTACACCGAAAAAATATGCACAGTGTAAGTACAACTTGTACAATGCAACTGAAGCGTTCTAGAACGAAAAAGTAAAACCCATGGTCAATTCAATCTCTAGGGAATCTCTTAGGCCGAATTTCATCCTCGTTGGTTGCTATTGATGTGATGCCTTATTTGCTTTCTTCCAGAAAATCCTTTCGAGAACGAATTCGGTAGTATCGCGCTCTAATACACTGTGTTATAGCCATGGCCATAGTGTTTCTAATATCAACACCTTCTCCAGTGAACATTTTGTAGCGTATATTCACTATCAGTGAAACTGACAAAAAATGTAGTACTTATGTGCATCTGCACAATGCAATGTTTGGTCCTGAGCGGCATAATTCTAGTCTGTGTTTGCTATACGAAGAGAGAACTGAGTTTTAGTGCAGTGCTGAACATTTCTTTGTATGTATACAAATATAAAGTCAAGACTGTGTGAACAAACCTTGGGATTTGATGTGATAGTTCAATACGCTTCAGTCCTACCGAAATACTTCACGTTTGCAATCTCTTCTAGAAACGTACATTACGCTATGACCATACCGTTTTTGCGTTGGTATATGTATAAAGGTGTAGTATATCCATACGTGTGTTATGTAGACTTGAATGGCAGACTTCAAGGACTTGCCAACAACAACTATTTTCTATGGCTCTCTAACACAAAACAACTACACTATTACCACAACAGTGCACTGCAAAGAGGTGTGATGCCGCCGTCTCTATGACTTGTCCTATCCAATTTTGCCTCTAGTCGTCATCCTGTCGTCCTGAGCCATGTATGTATATTGTGCAGGTTTCTTTCGTTTCTCACACAGAGAAAATGACAAGCACAGAAAGTATATCAGAGTGTATAGCATGTTGCTACTGCTACTAACATTACCGTTTTGGCTAGGTTCATCTTGTTTCAGCTTGGTTGGATGCATTCGCGCTTTCTCTTTCCTTTACACCAAAAATCACAAAGAGTTTACTTCATTTTTGTAACGGCATTAGTTCTACTACACTAAAGACGACGTTGCACCATTATACGGTAATGTCCATGTATAACATGTACTACTGAAGAGTACCTGAGGAAAACTTTCATCCAAAGATGAAACGGCGGATGATATTTTACGTTGGCAGTTAACACAGTTGCAAAAGCACTACCAACACTAAAGTAAGTTTATAGTATTAGTGTATTTGGGGCAATGTGGGATCAGGAAATATCTGTATGTGTATATACTGCAAAAAGTAAATGAAAAGGTAAGTTAGGTAGCTCTTCAAATCAACTCGCATTCAAGTGCATTAAAACTTTGAGTGTCATCGTATGAATTCCAAACATCCAATTCTTTAGAGCTCAAACGAATTAGTGGTAGGTTTTTTCGATAGATTTGTATAGAGGGAATCGTCTGATGTGTATATGCTTAATACTGTGTCTATATATGAAGTATCTCTAGTGGCAGTTTAAAGTAGGAGTACCTTGGAGTACTCATCACAAGTCAAACCAACTTACAATCAGTATACCAAGCTAGGTTAGTGAATTACCTATCCAACCCACATTACATTCGCACGAGAGGCTGATTTGATCTGCAGATGTAATTTACAAACGCTACGCAAGTATAATGTATAATGTGGGAGTGGAGGAGCCGACGAGTGCTGAAGTCGTCATGGAAAATCATGAGAAGTACTGGTAGAACATTCGAAGCAAAAGTCAAATGAATGAATGCGTTGAGTTGCTGACTTGAAGAACAGAAGCTGACAAAGTCGTTTAACGACCAGACGAGATGATTCTCTATCTCTTAGCTTCCGGTAGTAAATTTAAGTTCGGGACTCATCTACTCGTCTCATTCCGTTCTTTACTCCTTCACTGTCTGTCCGTTTTGTCTTAAACCTCTCAAATATACGCAAAGTAAAAGGAAATTATTCAGGAGATTCATATTCCCCCTAAAAGTTTAGATCCGCTGTCTTTATTATGCAAAAGAAGAAAGTCTAACGCGTTCAAACAATATGAACTAATGTAATACGGTGGAAATTCATAAGAAAACACTAATGTAATATGGTGGAATAAGAAATTCAAGTAGTTTTGATTCATTAATTGAAAATTATGTCTAATATCTTAATTTTGAAGAGAAGAAACTATGATAAGAAAATTTCTAGTTAAATCAGAAACAATTTCGTTGGGAAATGAATTTTAATTCAATCATCTTCAACTAGTTCATTTCAATTCCCTGAGATTCTACCGTAAAATTTATTTTACATATATAGGCACCTACTTAGATTGTGCAAGAATTTACTTAAGTGTGCGATATGATTTTTTTGAACAACTAAATATTTCACATTTGGAGTTAGTGAGGATATTATTATCATATTGTTACGTGTGATGTTAAAAGGGTACCAGACGGAACCTGGCCCGTGTTTATTCCAATGTGTTTTCTTTTATCGTCTACTCCGTAGTTTCCATTTTGGTTTCTTTACTTTATGTTGATTGCCATGTGATTTCTTTTGGTAACTCTAGAGTCTTTTTATACGTCTCCCTTTTTGTAGACATTCACACAAGTGAACTGACTGAGTGCATGTATGAATGCCATTTCACTTCATTTTATTTCAATTCCATTGTCCCAACCAAAATCTGTTTGACTCACAGGGGGGATTTTGAATCTTGAGAAATTCTTTGCTAAAGCTATAAGTAAATAAAATATCGTCTTTCATCAATTTTCAGGAAAGAAACGGAAGATTGTCTGAATGTACATTCATGTAGATTCAAAATGGGTGCAGTTTGAGTAAACGTAAGAAATCAGAAAAACGAAAATGTATAACGTGTACTGTTAGTTCTCTGCTTTCACATGCTTTCACTTGGTGTAATAATAAATGCAATACAATTCAACGTAGAACCACAAAACCCAACACAACTCAAAGTAGGATACAATCAGGACATTTCTCTTTGAATATGACTCTACCTTCAGTACACTTTGTTACTTTTACGTTTACTATTCCCACAATGAGATGAATTCTTTATGGCAGAAATGCCGTGGCCATAGTCGAGTGGATGGAAAGATGAAAAGCTTTCCTTCTTCCTTATTGTGCTTTTCAATTCGACAAAAAGTGACTTTTACAGAAACAATTTTCGTTTCCTGTTTTTTTCTCTGTATAATATATTATAGTTACCTATTTACCTATGCATAGCAATGTGAGGTAATGCTCTCTTCATGAAAGATATATTATTTGAGTAAAAGCTTACAATGCCTTATACCACAATGTTACGTACCAACAACTTTTGTTTAAACCATTTGTAAGCGTATTCTAAGTAAACTTGTTAGTCCAACAACCAACCAAAACAGTTAAGCTATTTCAACCAGAAAATTTTCCCGACTGACTGTTTTTCTTGTATTGTACTTATAAAGAACCTCAGCTACTGGTTTGTTTGATTGTATGTATTGTCTAAGTATGTATCTAATATTATTATTTTATTTTTGCTGTTTAATTCGATGATAGGGCATTTCATATAATGCAGGTAGTATAATAGGTACAATACAATTAGGTAGCTGAACGAAACACAAAACCCTATAGTAGTATACTATATTTTTGCAAAAAAAAATTGTAATATTTATTTTGTGCTTCACGTAGCATGGAACACTCTAAGTAAGTGTGACGGTCGGTGTTGTACGATGATTTTTTAGGTTGGTATATCCATTTGGAAAGTCTTACAAAAACTACTTATTGACCGACTTCGCTCTTCTGGTAGTTTCTTCCTGCAAAACTACGTAGATTTCAGAGCATAGCTTTGTTTGACTTAGTTTCTCTTATCTTGAGACACACAAAGAAGTTGTTCTCTAACAGTTGCATATTTCCAACAACTTAGAACGACATAAATCGATTATAAAAAGACTTGACTGCACAAACACAATGTACTGTTTTTGCGTTTGTTCTTTAGTACGATGCTGTCTGCACTAAGCATCCCACATTTCACACTGACGTTAGCATAGCGGAAAAGTTACGTTCGGGAAAACTTTATTGTGCCTAACAACTTTAGCCTATATATTGTACTCTACCTGTACTACTTAATATCTCTAATAGGTTAAAAACAACAAAGAAGTTATTTATCACAAAATAAAAGCATATTTATATATAGTTTCGTCTTGAATTCAAAAGTGTGTTTAATTTAGAGGTATTAAAAAGTTGAGTCACCTCCAGCAGCGTATAAAATTGCTCCTTAGACAATTAGATGTAGATACATATCAAACCAGATCCTCGACAAGTCAGCGCAGTTACTCTATAAACTTGTTAGAAGATCTAAGCAGTAATTCATTAATTTAGCTTTACTATGTTGTATATAGATGCAATAACAACCGCCGTTTCTTTTTCGGATTGCATTTCGAGTGTTACAAACGCTATAAGTCCGTCAGTGTACTTTATAGTACGATGACTGGCGTTTGCTTTGTCTAACTCATATTCTTCTAACCCCCAGACTCCATTTCACTTATGCTTTCACTTTCCAACTCCACTTTTCTCCACTTAGTGTATATACATACATACTGCAAGTACTGCGTTATACCATTGGTTTGTAAACTGGTTGTCAGTAAGCTGAGAAATGCGCTGGGAAAAAGGATATGGTAGAAAAACAAACTCACCCAAGGCCAGACGCGCGCTGACGATGAGTGGAGACCAAAGCAGAGCAAGAGAAATGAAACTATGCAGACTCTCTATTTTTTCACCATTAAGGCATTACGAGACTGAAGAAGCAGACCAAACCGACAGAGCAGACTCTACATCAAGTCAAATTATGGTGAAATAGTTTATCCATTTTTTACTTCTTGCTTCTTGCCATGCCTTTCTATTTCCTTCGTTACGTATCTTCGTATTGCATTCTTTGTTGTATCTGTTCTCACGAAAAGTACAGATGCAGTACACAGACGCGTACACGGCTCACTAGAATAAAGCTGAAGCTAATGGAACAAACTTTTCTTCTTCAAGTATGCAAAAGAAAAGACAACGGGAGATCAGTTTCCAAGTGCATCCACCACTATCCCTAGTAGTACTACCTATATGTACTTATAGTACGTGCACACAAATATATATTGGAAACTATTAGCTACTGTACTATATCTCCAAGTAAGTATTTATATCTGGGAAATACTTATATATAAGTTGTAATGTATATCTGTGTAATATCTAGGTATCTATTATTCTGCATTGTAGTAAGTTTATATTGTTCCTATCAGTTCGTGTCTTACGCTCCATTCCCTTTTGCACCAAGAGGTCATTATGGAGACGTCGGCATGTGTGCCTAATACAATATAAGTCTTGATTCACAATATACACTACCCCTCACTCAGCCCAAATGAATACTACAAGAGTACAGTGTATATATAGGAATATGGATTGCAGTAGTGCGTCTTTATCTGATGCCATGGCATGAATTCAGCTCGTTACGTATAGTAATCAAATATTGAACGGGTGATCTGGAAGCAGACATTTTTCCAGACTTACTAAATGCACTGATGACTTTATACATTCACTACTATTCCTATACCTAATGTACTTTCCAAAACAGAAAAAGTTCGGCTTACTACACTCCAGAATGCGAATACAATCTGCCGGATTCTACTGTGTGTGTGTTAATTAAATTACAAACCTTGAGGATGTGTGGAAGCAGGTAGGTAGCAGAGATATATGTATAGTAATAAATTTGATATTGTTTCTTGATATCAGTGGTAAAAGTAATAACAAAAGAGATATAGGTAGATTTGTTCCTGTGATATTTCAGGATGATAAAAGAAGCAGTGTATAGGCAGCGGGAGAAATGGGGAAATACCTACGTTTAATGTTATACAAACTGAAAATATTATAATTATATTACAAAAAGTAGATATAAATGAGGTTATAAGTTATGCTATAAGTAAAGCTTGGAGGGATATAATATGGTGGAGAAAAGTAAGCTTGTGGGAATAGGAACATTGCAAAAAGATTACTCACCGCCCTCTGATCCTTCCGTTGCATGCAATCCATCAACTCATCTTTGGATTGGGGTTTCATTGTATCGTGCCATGTACATCTGAACATGTGTAGCACCAATATATTTACTTTTCTATTTTTCTATACGAAATACCAAGACTCACGTATACAAATACTCAAGAGAGTAAACAATACACTACTGCTACATTTATTCCTTCTTCCGTCTATATAATATGTTTTATAAGTGTACAGTTTTTTATAAGTAGATACCTTGTACTGTACTGATAGTAAGTACATAGTGATATTATTGCTGTATGTGTAGCTATTAAGTATAGCATTGCATTTTCGAATTTATACGGATCTGTTTCTATAAAATGGTACTTATTATTGTCTATTGGGTAGATACATCGAGAAAATACACGAAAGGAAAATAAACGCAAAAGCCAGGGCTAACTTTGACAGCCCGTAAATCTTATCGTACAGCTGTTTATTTGCAAACAGTTTGCCAAATATCATTTTCAATTTTATCATCGACTTGTCTCAGTTCGTTTTCTTTTTCCAGATTCTATTGCGGACGGTGATGTAGCAGATTTGTAATACCAACATCCAGCCTTCAACAAACACATATTTCAAACAACCAGTGTGTTATTATGTGCCATAAATGCTAATAATTTATTATCTCTCTGTAGGTACTTACTTAATTTAGAACATTGTTCGAATTTGATCGTCTTACAAAGAACGTATAAAGCGATGAAATGATGGAAACAAAGTGCCATAAGCTATAGCTATCTATGCTGGCATAATTGACGACATAACTTGACTGAAGATTGACATAATATATAAACTAAACTTCTGAAAAGTATGCCGACAAAGTATAAAGGCATCTGTTAAATGGGACTAGTACAATTTTCTTTAAAGGTTCCTTTCTGTCTGCATAGAAAGTTGCACAACCTTGTTTAGAAACATAAACCTTGTGCAATAAGTACGAGAGAAACGTTTGTTTATTTATTATTTTTTGAATATTGAACAGTGTTACTTCTACAGTTGTGCTTGTACCATGCACCATTTTCAACTGCAAATGAGATACAGCCTATCTAGGTCCTAAAGGCAATAATTTTATGAATGAATGCGTATAGAGTAGTACATAGCATTTAAGCAATACCAATTGGCTTCACACTATGTACACACACAAACACAAGTATAAATTTTACATACTGCTTGTATATACCGAGGCATATAGGTAAAACGCACTTACACAATTTATATTTACTGTCTGCTAGAAATAACCTTTCTGTCGAGAACAAAGAACTCTTTTGACACATCGTAATAACATAAAAATGATAGTAGAATCGCTATGTAATTGCAAGTTGTCTGACTAAGATATAATTTTTCAACACGCCCACAACACAGTACATTTTACCCGGAGTACACGCCTAAACAAGCAGCAGAATACGCAAGTTATGCTCACGTCACATTGAATTCATGAAGTTGATAAAAGGAGCCAATTTGAGTGAGCTAAAAGTGATGTTGAAGAGCCCCACATGTTCCAAGTCCTATTTGATTATATTCACTTTCACTGAGGTCGTTCTCCCGTAATCATTTTCATCCTTCGGCCCATTTGTTTATGTTTCAAGCTTGTCCTACAACCTACACAATACTACTAGGAGTCCTATATATTCATTCATCGATTCATTACCTATGTATGCTTACAATTTTGGTTGTGTTTCCCAGCTAAGGTACCTCCCTATAATATTATTGACATATAAACCTTCTCTGTCTGATATGAAGGTTTTTTTTACATTTAATGTGAACCTTGTATACCTAGGTTAGTGTGTATATATGTTTTAGTAACTGTAAATAGTTTATTATGTGTGCAAATTTATCTTTCTACATAAATTATATAGTTGTTAGGTAAACTGCTATACACCATAGCTGGATTGAGTGCAATGAGCATTTCTAAACAAAAATCAATTACCTGTCTTGTCTTATCTAACGGTTGGCCTTGCCCGCCCAGTCTGCTATACTCCTACTCCTATTTTAGTCCGTGCACATGGTAATAATATAATGGAAGGCTTGCGGTGCGACCTCGTCTGGCTAATAGCCTTCATTTCTATACTCAGCACTTCTCCATAGATTTTTTTCACATTGTTTGCTTCTTTCCACCATTAAGTCTTATTTCCGTGTTGACGCTACATTTCCCTGTTGATCTATGAACTTTCTCTTGCCGTGAAACCCGGAGTATTTTTCTTTCGATTTATATGCTCCATTATCTTTTCAAGGCTCTAGGATATATATCATTTGAATGAAATGGCTCTCTCCACATGACCAACCAGTTTATTTCGGATTTTACCAGCACAACGCTAAGTTGGGCCACACATAGCGAATTTTGAATTGCATTGAACACAATGACCACCGTAACATTGTTATGATAACAAACATTAATGGATTGAAGCAAATCACACGCATGCCTTCAAGCTTGATGTTCTTTCACAACCATTAAAACAAACAGTACTGACTGTAGTAGAGAATTCTCACCAATAGTGTAGTAATAATATCTGTGTTCCTTAAAACGAGTGGGGATTAATTCCCTTCAGTTGTGCATAGTGTAGGTACGTTCCGGAGTTTGTTCTTCTGACCCCAATTACATAACGGTTTACTCGAACACAAAGTGAAAATACACATAAAGAGAATTGGTAATTATTAGGTACTAAGGTACGTACCCCAATTCAAACACATGTACTATGTGCAATGTGCATATAGAAAGGGCAATCATTATTTGTTAAATGGATGGATAACCAGTAAGTGCTTCATGTTGTTCTGAAATTCAATCGGTGTAATATAAAACGAATATCTACTTGCAAATATTTCGGCAACCCAGAAAAGCCAGGTTTGACTCACTGCCATATATTGCTGTTTTATGTAGCCAGCTGCCAAATATTCACACAATGTTGTATGGAAAGGAAATTTCGAGATACAATGGGCTATACACGTTAGACCGTATTTAGAAGTCTAACCAAACCACATTTAATGCGCTCCAACGATTGAAGTGCATTCATACGAAAACCACTAATCTGCCTACCAACGTATACAGAGACTAGTATTAGTATACATACGAATAGTCACAAGATCGTGTTCCCACAAAATGTAGACCTTGCTTTCTGTGTAGGACGAAGGAACACGCCAGAAGAACCCGTAGTGTAGTAGTATGTTCTTTAGCTCGACAATGTTCGAATCAGATTTTATTTATAAGTGTAGCAACGTTGCGTTGCTTTCTTCCTACCATCCTCCTGACTCTTAACACATGCAAAGTATTTGAATTGCTAAAATACTGAGGATGAGCAAAAAAGGAGGAGAACAACATGTGTATTCAAAGTAAGTATATAAAGTAGACTCAAGAGAGACATTTTATAATCAAGAAGAAGGAGTCTATATAGGAGTATGTAAGTTCTTTCCGCATGAACGGGGTATGAATTGAGTAAGGGAAAGAAGGGAGAGTTTAGTTTGAAGGTTTGCGTACTTATTGGATTTGGGTATCTACTAAAATACCTTTGAAGGCTACATATATTTAGTCAGTGGAGATTTGCATACGTACTTCATATTTACATCGGACAATTTCATGTTATAACTTAAGACGTCTAAATGGAAAGTGGGCTTAGCTTTTCACAACATTGAAAGCAAAAAGATTTTGTCTGTCGTCTGGCATCGTACAGATATTTAGTAAATGCAAATGGAAGTAAGTGTTTCAAGTGACAAGTGCATCCCCATGTAAACTTCAACTAACTCAACAGTATAGTCTATTTTACACAACATACTTTCCAATACCAACCATAACCAGTTTTCAATAATACAGATTACCGCATTTCATACAACACAAACCAAAACAAAAGTTATTGGCACTTACATTATCTGTATTTTTCCGATTTAAATACTGATGTACACTCTAATTACTTATTACTAGGTACTCAACTCAACTATAATATGCTGTAAATCGGAATTCTAACATCCGTGCACCGGTTGTTGACTTTTTTATATATTTTTAACTTCACATTTACAAATTTTACACACTAGGCACATGATATTAGTAACAGTTGTACTAAAACTAACAGTAACAGTTGGTAAATGGAATAAAAATGTTTTATGTAAATGTACATTTTAATTGTCCACAGAGAGTAATATTGATTATCCTGACTGCTACGTCAAAGTAATGTTCATAAGCATTGGTAGATATATTTATACGCTACATTGAATGTGGCAGAGGTCATGAAGGAGTTGACCGATTGAACCCATCTTCTAACTTAACCTTCCAATGAACCACGGAAATACGTGTAACACATTTCAAGTCATTATCTCAGTGTCAGTAACTTAAGTTATCGGGCAGACAGACTGACAAACGGACGGCCTGCCACAAAGTATTTGCATATGGATAAATTTCAATTTAAGTATTAATATTAAAGGTAAAAATCCAGTTAAAGTGAGGCTACACTTGACAGGATTAGAGTACCATGAGTTGAGTAGGTAATTGAGAATTAGGTTATAGAAAAGAATCACGGGCTGTACGTATTATGGTCTAATACTTATTAGAAAATGCAACAGACTGCTAAATACTTACTGTATTTGAGTGAGTCAACTCTTTAAGTAGGTCCTTTCATGTCTGACTGTATCAAAAAGGAATGAGACAGCCGACTAAATATGAAAACTAACTTTTGTGCCCATATAGGTAAACTGGAATAGATTGATTAGTAATAGTCTGTCTGAAATGTCGCTATTAAACTTTTAAACCAATTATTATTGTGAATCGATGAGTAAAAAATGACTACCCAGCTTATTACCGTCATAGGATACATCTAGTATTCACTAGTTATGTGATTAAGCCATATTACAGTAACTCAGCAATTTGAAAAATAATAATTTGTAGTGTGTTTTCGACTTTCGACGTAATGGATAATTGTAAGTTACGAATTACGAACGGAGAGCTTAACTTTTTTCTGATTGTTAGTTGAAATGATTAAACATAAGGTTGTGTAATTTACGCAATGTTATTGCATTGGATTTTATAGCGATGTAGTAAAGCAATAGACACACTCGGTGTTAGAAACTGACTTCGTGAATTATGAAAGCATCTCGTCGCATACACAGCAAAATAAATAAAACAACAGTTGTTTCGACTGCTGGAGCCTGAAGTATAAAAAAGTAAGAAGAGCATTTTTATTATTTAGTATTCTGAGATAGTGCATTGCAACACAGAGCGACACACAAAGAGTAACTCAAGGAAATACAATTCTTTGACTTTCAGTACACTGTTATGTTAGGTATAGAATTTCTATACGGAAAAGTCAATGCGTGACGCATATAAGCTATTGGCAGTAAAACTGACAATAACACATAAATATAATACAATATTCAATGTATGGTAAGTGTGTATTAGACTACCCGTTATGTATATGTGCACTCTTACTGTTATTCTCCTTCTAACAATAAATTGACAGAGAAAAGGATAGAGCTAGCTAGCGGATTTCGTTTTGTTGCATGTATGTTTATTGTTAAAGTGAAAGTTGGAAGAAAAGCAAAGTCATGACTAGAGAAAGCCAACGGGAAAACATAAACTTGGAATGATAACATAGGAAAAGTGATATCTCAGTCATAGTTAAATATCCTCGGGTCACACGATGAGCCTCAGCGCCTTCGTCTCAGCTCACGCATAATGCTAACTTTAACTTGAGCTCATGAAACATAAAAGAGGACATCCAATTTGAAGGAATGGCTCATAGTCTATGACAATGACTCGCTGCTGGAAAAAACTTTTTCTTCCCGCTATCCTAGAAAAATTTCCCGATTTTTTTGGTCACAAAATACATTGGCAAAAATTTGTGAGTATGTTTTTCGCAAATTTTTATTTTTGCCTATGTTTTAACAAGGAAATTTTCGGCTTCGCCGAAAATTTCCCGGTATCTTGGATCGCAGGATCGCGAGGTTTTTCCACCAGCGCAATGACTAAAGAACAAACCATTCTGAGTTGGCCCGGCTAACAGCACCAGCTTCGCATAGGGAAAATACATTTCGGATGTGAAACACAGCGACAATAATACAATAGAAACTGTTTTTGTCTGTTCATTTCTGTCTAAAATGTATGAGTGAGTTCTGAGTTGACGAAGGGATCGAGTATTACCCAATCTTTTTAAGATTGTACTACAGTGCATGAACTATCTCTCTCTGTATGCACATACTCATACAGAAAAGGAAAACTAACCAATACTAGAGCTCTTATCATTTAAAAACGCCCTAGGATCTAAAGACCGAAAGACATGGCACGGCATTTCCTAGAAATATGAAGTGGGAATGGGAGAGGCAATGTTTTGATTTAAGTTTCATCTCCTCATCTAATGTTATTTATAACAACGACTCGTACTTACATTATGCAATCTCATCATACTTACTTAGTAATCATTTAGCGAAGTGTTTCTCACTTTAATACAGATGAATTATACAGCAGTCAAAGTCTGTAAGTATCACAAGCTTCTTCCAGCATTTTATTTCCGAGAAAATTATCATATCTTTTACCAGTTTCGTTTTTGTAACTGTCCATTTACAATGAGCATTAGCAGGATGTGAGATGAGATGTAAGGGGAATTTTGAATGGCTCTTAGATCACAGGATGTACCCGCATAACTTAAAAGAGAGGAAAATTAGCCTACTTATCTGCTATGTTGATCGCATAAAAGGAAATTGTCTTTCTCCTTGATGACTGCAATTAGTTCATTATTAGGGAGTGGGACAAGTCTCAGTTATTATCCACTTGCCTAGTAAAAGCTCTCAATAATTTCATTCCCTGTTTTTGTTTTACTTTATGCCCAAAAGTGTGCAGGATGATATGATATACATAGAAATGCTAATTTGCTGAATAGTGTGTGCAGCCGAGAAAAACAAAAAAATCGTAAAACCTAATACGACAGCATGTCCTGTAAAGATATGCAAGTTCTTTGTCGTCAATTTTTCATTAATATTACCGGAAAATTAATTTTAGCTCAAAGCGACTGATAAAACTAAAATTACCAGATTACCAGCGGGGTAACAGCGATTGCATTGATTCTTTAGCGATTGTATTTGTAGTTTCACTACAAAATGCATTTCTGTAGCACCTAAAAGAATTAAGTGAAAGTCTCATTCTTCTACTGCAACACAAAATACTGTTTTTATTTTTAGGCTCACTGTTGTACAGCCCTTCTTTATTTAAAGGCACGACTTTAGTATCACATTAAACTGGCAACAAGAATTATTTAAATTATTTTATCGTTTCAGTATATTTCAATTTAAAAACGTAATTTAGATCAATACAAGATTTCGTCCAGAACTATTCACAAAAGCACTTTCTACAAACAAATGCAAACCAAAATATAAAAACTCATTTCGCTTATTCAAATGAGATTCGTCGGATATTCATGAAAATTGGAGCTCACGGAGGCTTTTCTGCACTTGGAGAAAAGCGTATTGTATAATCAGAAGTAAATTAACAATAACAACTGTGCACATCACCCACCTCACTTAACCATAAAAAGAAACTATTACAATTAGGTATAGGAAGGTAGGGACACTACATGGGTACCTAAAGTAGGTACCTATATAACACAAAACGCGAAGAACCAGTCGTCTAGTTTGCTAAAGGTTTGATTCTCTCTCTCTCCTGATTTTATATTTATAAGCTGAGAAATGGTAATCAACATGTCTTATGAGTGTACATACAGTTGAACTGTTTTTGGATTACATAGTGCTACTTACTTTGGGGCTGAATGTAGGTTAGGAAGGTTCACTCGGAATTCGTTATATAATTGCAAGCTGTATCAAACAGTATTATGAATGTCTAGTCTATATACGACACCAAAGTGTGCTGATGTAGACTCACAGTCGCCATCATTACTAGGTATATACAGATACCACGTTAGAGAAAAGAAACTGTACTCATTTATATTTTAGATTCTTCTCCAGTATTTATAATGTAGTACATTATGGGATTGCCGATTTGTTATTGCGTATACTTTGTTGTTGATGATGGTGTGTACACACTCGCATTCACAACATTCTTTATGCATCACCGAAGGAGACGCAACTCTCACACGTGTTTGTATATAAATATGTATGTACACACTTTACTTCGGTATAGACTTACACATTAGTAGGTATATGACGACTTCCTGAAACAAACGACGTATCTCGGAGAAAGAAATTAGGTAACTAAGGAATATCATTAAAATTAATCAGGGTTCATAAAATCCAAAATAGCG
>JABASD010000045.1:0-149834 GCA_019776165.1 Pogonognathellus flavescens | reverse complement strand
GAATTCGACAGACAATTCCACAAGCAGACCTCCAAGAGAATGCGACAGACAATTCCAAAAGCAGTCCTCCAAGAGAATGCGACAGACAATTCCACAAGCAGTCCTCCAAGACAATTCCACAAGCAGTCCTCCAAGAGAATTCGACAGACAATTCCACAAGCAGTCTTCCAAGAGAATTCGACGGACAATTCCAAAAGCAGTCCTCCAATAGAATTTGACAGACAATTCCAAAAGCAGTCCTCCAATAGAATTTGACAGACAATCCCACAAGCAGTCCTCCAAAAGGATTCAACAAGCAGTCCTCTAAAATAATTCGACAAGCAGTCCTCCAAAAGAATTCGACAGGAAGTCCTCCTAGAGTTGGGAAATTCGACAAGCAGTCCTCCTAGAGTTGGGAAATTCGACAAGCAGTCCTCCTAGAGTTGGAGAATTGGATTGCAGGGTGCACTTAACCACAGTTAGTTAACTTTAAAACAAATACCAAAAACCCATTTTGTATTATCGACAGAGTTAAAATATTTTATATGAGCTACGATTTCCATTGCATTATAGTATCAATATAAGTTTCTACCACCAATTGACATAAGTTTCATATGATGACTGATGATGATGACACAAGCGACCCATGTGGACATTCGGGATACAAACAGATTAAAAAGGAGTCAAAATGGTATTAAATGCCACAGGACAAAGATATTTGTACTTGTCAATCAGATTGTTCTCCTCTGTTTGTATAAAGACATCCGTGCTTTGCAAAGGGTAAGGTCCTCAGTACTTTAAGTGCGCACTTAAGATATCAAATCACTCATATCTGAAATGCAAACAATTCATGCATGCGATCCTATGCAAACTATGAATGACCATTAAGCAAACACTTGAGACTGTTTGAGTACCATCGCCATCCCTTTACGACCTGAAAGTATTCCGATGTAACATGAACATTACATCAAACTCAATTCAGAGACAACTATAATTACCTTCATAAAATTGCAATCTCTTCCCAGTGTCCGGTCTGCAATGCACTCATGTAAAGAGGAATGTTTTATTTAACCCTTTTAAAACTTTTCTTTCCGGTTAATGTTGTTGTAAATATAACTGCTGTATTTACCAACATAAATCCTGCCGAGGAAATTCTTAACATCAAGTTAAAATATTATTAAACAATATTTACAGATTTTTTATCTGCAAATAACAATATTATTTGTTTTGTAAACAGTAAAAGTCTGTGAACACTATCGGACATTTACCCGGTATGCTAAGGGCTGCTCATGCTATGAAACTTGAAGACGCTACATAGTGCTTAAAAATATATTTTTATGGTTGTGGTGCTTTATTTGTAGAGAAGATGGATGCAGTTTTATTAAAGAGAGTAAGATCAGATCAGGTGAGAGTGGGCAGATGTTACTTATTGCCAGAAGAAGCTTGAAGCGAGTTTGTTGGTTGCTTTACACTTGAGATTGTAATACGAAATGAAAATACTAAAGAGGACTCGTGCTGAACCGAACACTAAAGAATCTATTTATTTTTGTTATATTATTATTAGATTCCTACTATTACAAGAGGCGAAAGGAGAAAATACGAAAGAGAGGCAATTTAGCAAATGAGAGTCAACAAATGAGTTCTCATTCAGGATGAGTATGAGAAGCGGGTAGTTAAACTAGATGAACTGGAGGGCATTTCAATAAAAGTTGCTAAGAAAGGAAAGCAAGAGTTCTATCTGTACAAGCCCTGCTCGTTCTAGTAGTCACAGAATTCAACTCAATAAGTGCAGAGCAGAGCTAGATGGAAGAAGAACCCTGCTAAAGTACCTATACGAAAACCAGTGCAATTCTACTACACCGTAATGGGAAAGTGAGGGCAAAAGAGGTAAATTAACTTAAGTGTACTTCTTATATACGAAAACTAAACTGAACGAGAAAAGTCTTCAAGAGTAAGGTTCCGTGGGTTGATGGGAGTGAAATCCGTGTGTTTTTCTTCCACTGGTATATTTCTGTATGAGTATAATTTAGTATAGAAAATAGAGGTGTGAGAAGAACCTATTACTTACTATTTGGTCCTTAGGATATTCCTACACACTATGCTGCTGTTACTTCTACAAGCTCCTCTCTTTATTCCGTTCTGTTCATTTTCATGTTTCTCTAGACGAAGCCATGATTGCATGTAAGTGGGGGGATGATGAACAAGTTCCTCTCGGCTAAACTCGAGCAACTTACTTCTCTTTTCTAATTACCGCATGGGTGTAGTATATGTACGTATGTAACGTAGGTATTATAAAAGCATAATATACAAGTCCACACTACACACACTAATGCAACCAACTCGAATAAGATGCACATACAGGATGCTATACACAAGCAAAAGGGAAAACTACGTGTAGTTCGGTGCAGTGTGTAATAAAGTATAAAGAAATGATTGCAATAAATGAGACTCTTGTATTACACTGGTGTAGTAGAACATTATACCACTACGAGAAGAAGTTGCATGCACGACCAGCTAAGAATAAGTAAGAAAGACTTGGACGACTGCTTTTGAGAGGATCTTCTTATCATCTCTCTTGGTCCTCATCTTGCCATTTCCATGAGACGTAATGTTGATTTTCGGGTGTAAAAAACTGCTCTCTTGAGAATTAAAAGGGAGGACTTTACATCTTGATTGCAAAAATCTTTCGACTGCATACAACTCGTCCTTTCTCTTCTCTTGCCTTTATTCATCTTACTACTACAGTACTCTACCACACTTGTATTTTTAGTTTTACTCCTCTCTCTGACTTCTTCCATTGCAACGACTTGCTTTAAGTTCCCTAAGTTTGTCTTGTTGAGTTACACAAGGAAAAATGCTTAGCTTTTATCATTATTCCACATCAAATGCCAACGCCAAGAGCCACAGCAGCCAAGAAATGAAAATGAGTCTCGATTCTTTGCATGCACAATGTGAATTTCTCTCATTTCGTACTACTACGGACGTCCATGGACGCATATACCTCTTCAGTGCTTCACTTCCTTATCCGACGACGACTTTACTCTCTTGACACCAACAGTCAACTCCACTAAACTCAACTATGCTGAAAATTGAAGCCAAGTCTCTCTTGACAACAAACGGACCCAAAGAGTACTACTGTATAGACCAGGAGTGTGTACAATCTTAGTCACCAGACACCACTCACTCTTTCCAACGCCCATCTCGTCAGTCGTCACCAGAATAGTGCCACTACTACTTCTGGTCGTACAAGAAGGTTAGGACATGCAATCACACCAGTCAGCTCAGAAGAAGCACCAGAGTTTTCCATTCCATCTCTTTCCTCTTCAGCTTTCACTTGAACTCAAGCAAATGTAGAGATGACGAGACGAGTGAAAAGGGGAAGAAAAGAAGAAGAATGCAGTTCCTTGTATTCCATTCCATTTAAGCGGCTGAAAGGGAAGAGAAGTGGAAGGATTTATTCCACATAATCAGGGAAAGTCGAGAGCTGTACCACCCATCACATAAGTCTTTTTCCTATCACACCTCTTCCACACCAAACCAGACAAGACCAATATTTGTGTGAAATGTGAATGTAGTAGTATGTACAATGAATACCCTATGTGCACACACATGAAGGTGGTATTTCCCCTTTTCACTCTATGAAGTAAAATACTTAAGATTGAGACTCGTAGTGGGTATCCAAACACTTTTCCTCGTTTTTTCTTTATTTCCTTACGACTGGGGAGCAGTACAAAGTAAAAGGAACCAATAACATAAAATACAATGAGAGTATTAAGCTTACACTGTAGTTATATAATATTATGTGTGCTATGAATCTATCTGATATACATAGCAGTAGAATAATATAAAACGTAGACCCAATTTCATTCAAGCTTGTAGTACTATAGTTCTGACTTTGGAAAATAATATGCTTTAGTACCTTTTATATTGTAACGAAGAAAAGTGAAAGTCGGAATTTGTGCGTATTTAAACGTAAACCATAGGTAAATGGTAAACCTAAACCCATCAGTATGGCTTTCTTTTACAATACTTACTATAGGAATCTGGTTACATTTTGTCGGTATTTTCTGGTGTGTTGTGTGGAATAGCATCGTAGTAGATGTATGGTGTTACCCCCGGGTTTTCCGGATATTACTTTAGATAAATGGAAATGAAACGGTGCGAGAGCGAAAGAGTAGAAAAAGACTTTGGGATTAGTCCCTCTTTCTCTCTCTCTTTCTGTATTCATGTATTTATGTACATTATATAGCCTTGAGCGTAAGTACAATATTTGAGTCAAGTCGTTGTCTTGTTGAATTAAAGTCGGTTTAATAATATCATCATATTTTAATGCCACACCACAACTACTTGAGAGAAACTACTAGAATAGGATCTGGCAGCTGAGGCGGTATAGCAGTGGCACACAAATTCACACACACACACCCTCGCTTACATAATGCAAAGCAATTCACAAAGGCACAACGAAGCTTCTGTCGGCTCATTTTATGCTAAAAAGAATTATAGAAAGAGATTGGGAAGCGATACGATAGCATTCTACTTCTATTACTTTTCTTCTACAAAATATCACGGAACACACACACATGCACACCCCATACTTACAACGAAAGCGTGTTTCATTCTCATTTGTACGGAGAGAGAGAGTGGCAAAATGCTGGAGACACCATCAAACCAAAGGTAAACCAAATAAAGGAGCCGCTTGAGAGAAAGAGCCGCCTTTACGCAAAAGAGTAGTAAGAAGTATTCACCGTCACAACGTCCCACCCACAACTCCATCGGAACTTCATAAATTTTTCTCAGTATCTCATCCGTCATGCATAAATATATCCTATCGTATTAGAGCAAACACAGCAGGCTTAAATCCCCATTTATTTCTGCAAGACTGGTTGTACAATCTCCTTGGGTGTTATTATTCATTCCCCGTTCGTCGACAATCTCAAAGGCTTTCACCTCAACGTTTATTACTCTTTTTACCTTCACCACATCTCTCTCTCTCTCTATCCATGGACGCTGTCTGTGTCTGTGTACAAACTCCTACACTCTTCCACCCAAATGTAGCTTTGGGGTCTTAACATATTATATTATATTTTTATTCCAATTTCACTTTGTTCATCTCATCCTTTGAATTTGAACGCGGAATTTGTAACTTCTCTCTGGTATATACAAAGAAATACAATTTATATAATATAATCCGATATGAAAGACCAACTAGTATGATGTAACTCAATATCCTGTTAAAACTGCAATAAAAATACTTTTGTTTGTTAGGCTATATACGTAAAGTAGTGGTGGTAGGTACATTTTATCTGTAGAAACATTCATTAAAATATGATTTAGGTATACAGTAAATATTTATGGGTAAACAGTAGTCCATCACTTGATGTTACACAGCACATGAATACAAAACAAAACACAATGCTCCTATATTCTGCCTCTGTAAATATGTAGGTAATGTAGATAAACGAGAGAGGAACTACGTACAAGTACTAATACTTACATTTAGTAAAATGAACAAGTCCTGCCACAGATACAGAATAAAGACTAAAAACTCTGGTAAATAGAAGATTGTGTATGTTGCATGCATACTTCTATATATTGCATAATGTAATATTCTTCCTCAGCGGTTCCTTTTGGGGTTGAACGGAGGAATGGAATGGAAATGGAATGCAGTCAGTCAAACTATATGCAAACCGTAGAAAGAAATAAGAGTCTCGATGGGAAAAGCTATGTGAAGAGCAAGGGCACTCTCGGTTTGTGTACAACTACTAACGTCTCTAGTACTATCTCCGACTCATACGACTTGTTTGACTGTTATAATAGTTTATTCTCTCGCTTCTCTACTACTTTCATTTGCATACTAAGAGTCTCCTGAATCTTGCTCTCTGTATCTTCCTGTGCCAATAGCTGAAGGAAATAAAATAAATATTCTTATACATATTCTAGTCTGCAAATTTAAAGTAGGTAATGTAAAGTGTAATGCTCTAAAGCTGCAATGGTATGATAACATTTGACAGAGAACTTTGCATTAGAAATGGAAACACAAAGAGAAGTGTAATTAAAAAGTTTTCGAGTGGAATAACTTATTCTGTCTTTGAGGAAACGGGATGGAAAATTGATTAGACCAACACTTCTCATGCATAATGCACATGTAATGCAGCCAACACAAGTCAAGGCGAGTCAACTAGACCTTTGTGTTCCGTGAGTTGTGAGCTCCCCTTATGGTTCTGTTGGGACTTCTTCCTTCTTTCTCTCTCTTACTCTTACTCTCTTCTTTATATACCTCCGTGTAAGAAATCTTCCTTTTCTCTCATGTTTTGTTTGTTGTGCGTGGAGGAGCATGTACAGTTGTAATGTACACACGTACATGTACACTCTGAAACCCATGCCATAATGTTATGTTGCTATTTGCACGTGTACTACTATATATTACTATCTTGTCTTAAAGAATATGTGTTGTCTTCCGACTCATTTTTTAGTAGGTACTAGAGTGCCTAGTGCCTATGGTTGCTGAAAAGGAATCTCTGGAAAGATTTCTTAAGTTGCGAATCGAATTATCCCTGCCATTCTTCCTTTCCTTACAGTATTTTATGGAATGGTACACAATTGTGTTGTAACTTTAACTCGTTTCATTACATTTCTTGCTTTACTGAAATCTCCTACGGATTCATATCGTATCTTATAGCAGTGTTTCATTGTTTACATGAACAATAAGTACAGAAAACCACTAATATGAAAGCGTTAGTATAAAATAGACATAGACACACCGTACACAAGTAAACAAAGTCGAATTCTCCAAATATTTACATAAGGAGGGCCACGAGTACAGATTACAAATACTATCTGTATACCTACTACTACTATACATAGTAAAATACCTACAAACTTTGGAATTTAAACCTAGGAAGGCTCAAGAATCAATGTTTTCCTTATGAAGTTGAAATTACATTTGTAGTTTCATACATGAGCATGCAATACTTGCGCTGGTAGTAACAGAACTGTTTGTATTTTGCAAAGAAGGACGAGGGTGTTCTAACAATAAGTAAAACAAAGTAGAAATACAAACGCTTTCCAACAACATGCCTGTAAAATAACTCTTCTCGGTATGAAGACATATTTATACGAACGATAAGCAAACAACACTACTAAGCTCTGTGCTGTACGCATCGTCCGTAGTACAGATGACAGATAGGGAATGTTCTCCGTGTTCTCATAAACCTACGAAGAAATAATAGCGTACCATACTGACTATGTTTGAGATGATACAGATAGTTTATTTAGAAGAGAATAGAACTGATATCAAGACAGAGATCGCTCTTCTAATGACCAAGTCAGAGTGGGGAACAAGGATTCATGGGGTAGAGCAACGAGCAACACACCTTCTTTTAGATTTATTCTTATGAAAGGCAAAGATTCACACGGAGCATGCTGTGGCCAATTGGCTCAGGATGAGTTGGCCATTTATTCTGTTTTACAGACTTCAGCCAGGTATACAACACTTACTAACTTATCTCTCTACTACATAGTAGGTATAAACATGAAAATAAATACACATTCAATTTACACACCAATATTAATCTATAGGATATACTTTTAAACAACATAACAGGAGACAACAACTATTACCACAGACTTGAGAGATAGATAAGTATCCTCTCATGGTCATGATGCACAGTCAAAGTCAAAATACACTTCACTTAGGTTTAGCTCACAGTTTAGACACAGGGACCCTCGTAGATTGTTATAATGTGATATAAGGAAGTCCACTGTAGTTAAATGTTGCTAGCTCGATGGATGCCAGTTATTTTACCTTACATTGGTGTCATCCGGACAAGTTCCATACGGAGAACCGAAATGTTTTTTCTCATGTGGGGAGCCCCCGTACTCACTCCAATCATAAGTTTACAATCCTCATCAACCTCAACTCTCAACCATACCTTAGAGTTACCTAATGCACATTGTGTATCAAGATATAGTACAAGGTAGGTATTATAATAATAAAAATACACATAAGGACTTCAACCATTAGATGTTTGTACTTGCTGGTGTAATAATAATGCTCATTTAAATGTGTAATGTACAATCTAACTTAAGCTGTGCCAAGAGGAGTCAACTATCTTATACACGAGTTCAACAGTCATCATCAGATTCATCATCGTCATCATCATCATCATGTTCACAATATTCACAGTATAGTTGTTGTTGTTGTGGGTACTCTCAGGGTAAAAAGTAATGTATAATAGAGTAACTAACCATAAGTGCTGTATTGTATAAGCTTTTATTGTAGAGAATACTAGCAGTAAGTAAATGATGAAGCGCATGTAGCAGATTCAATCCCTGTAGGCTTTTAAAGGTTGAGGTTCAACCCTTACGCAAATACACAAATGACTCTAGCACACCAGAGAGACCGATAATATCTCTCACTAACTCCATCTCCAACAAGTTCATGAATATTTCCTTCTTCACTGTTCTTCCCATTAATGTAAATGTACGGTGAATTTATATTGCCTATAATGTGTCCGCTCTCGTGTAAATCAGAATTACTACCTGGGCCAGCTCTGCAGCTCCGTGTACGTGAGAACACTTAAAAGCAAACATTGAATTGACTGATTGAAACTGTCGAGTGAATGAGTGAGAGAGGTGATGTGATTGTGATGTGTGTAAATTGTAAATGAAGAATCATGAGTCAGGAAATTTCGCATGATGGATCTGACTTGTGTATTTATAAGTAGTGCACTTTGGGAATGAGAGTTGGAAATTGAAAATGCAAAGCAATTCCAATTTCAACCTAAGCAGGAAAACGGTAGTGTGGTGCGATGTGAAGATTTAGTGTGTGCAAACAAAACGCTATACTATAATGCATTAATATTCAAAGCGACACATTGTAATCATCTCAATCAAACAGAAACACACACACTAAAGAAACACGACAGGAAAGAATGGAAATGAATTGGGAATATGACTTTGCAGGCGTGAACTGGGACATGATTGTCCTAATAAATACCCTCACGTTGTGCTAAATAGCACATTATGGGATGGACGAAACCACAGAAAATTCAGTTTCATATAACGGATGTATAGCCTATAATACGTAGCAACCCAAGTAAACTTTTTACGTAGCATATTATCGCGTTTAAATGCGTGTAAAATAAAATCACAAAAGTTAAAACGGTAGGTTGTTCCTAGGCATAATTCAAGGCAGCAGTTAGACATGTAAACTTATAAAATAATTTCTTCGGTTGCCTTCAGGTATTATTTAATCAGTTATACTAAACTCTAAAACTACGAACAGTATAAGAACTAAGGACACGAACAATAAAATACTAAACCTATGCATGCGGTATAATATGTAATACCCATGAGAATTGCACCGCAGTAAGTATATGAGAGTCTAAATTTATTTATACAGAAAATTCTTTAGGGTAAAATGAAGTGTCATGACTTTCTACTGGCTTATGGTTGAAAAGCCAACCAAAACTGGAAAGCTGGCGCAAGGAAGGAAAAGTAAGCTGGACACGGAGGGCAAGATGATGAATGAGATTGGAAGCCCGTGTCAAGTGTCAAAGAGCTATGCACGGCATCGGGTCAGAACGTTTCCAAGGTGTCCTTATCAATCTCCCGCATCTTGACAGATGAGCTCAACAGGAGAGACAAACCTAGTCAAGTGAAGTGACCTGCCTGCTTGATGCTTGCCTTTATACCTCCCTTCATTCTTCCAACTTCTTTATGTTCTTCCTGTGGTACTATGCACTCAACTCGCAACGCATCAACAATATTATGTACTGTACACCCAGGCTATTATGTAGCTATAAAATGTCTGTGCACCAAGTCAACTCGCATGCATGATGCAGTCCCTATGTGCCATGCCAAGCCAACAACAAAATCAAAGTCAACTAAAAACCAACTTTGATTAGATTACAATTTGAATTGAAGTTGAAGCAAAGCCTAGACTTTACTTACAAGTTAGTACTAACTTGTAAGTAAAGTCTAGGCTTTGCTACTTAGTAAAGTGCAGTGGTGTAATGAAATGTTAGAAATAGTTTTGTAGGTAGGCTAAGTACTACTTACATAATATGTGTGGATTTTACTTTTTGCCTATTTAGTGTAACTATTTAGCTCAACACTGCATTATTGCAGAACTTAATTTATAGGTATATGGTTTATTATGGTATAATCTGCATGATATATCTGCGAATATTACATTGCCTAGTTTCATTACAAATAAGTATATCTAGTGGTTTTGCCTTTTATGTGCCAATACAGCGAGTTCGAGTCAGGTAATTTTTTAATCACGTTTTAGTCGGTAGGTAGGTTCTAGGTTGTGTAAATGTATATTTTCTGAGCAAACATTGTACATTTTCAATTTCTTTAATTACATTTTTTTGTTCTAATACTTAAAATTCCTTACCAATTGAAGCAGATGCAATTGTCTTATGCTATGCTGTCTGTATTGGAAACAGTAGGAAAATATTGACATGATATCTTTCTCGCTTAAAACCCATGTAGCTGTCTACGTTTTTCCATGATAGTGATAAAATGGCAGCATTATGATTATGATAGTAGCTTTTCAAATTCTGCTCTCCGTTCTCATAAAATTTTATTATTATTATGCATTTATTTGGCCAAATAATATTGTACAATTTGTAAAATGCCTTTTAGGTTAGAAAAACGAGTGCATGTAGGAACCAAGTGTATTCGAATACGGTTACAGTTTTTCTCATTATTGTGTGCATGATACAATAATGTACAGTAAGAATATGACGTGAGACACCTTAGAAATTTTAATTATGCTGCTATATAGCCTATAAAAGCCCATACCAATGCTGAATCTAACATCCCCAAGTAAGACTTATTGAATAATACTACAAGGCACTTCGAATTCTGTAACAGGTACCGTATAAGTAGGAGATATTTTACGCGATTTTCCCTCGAGTGTACTTATTGTACAATAGTTTGTGTTGGACTGGTTGTGATTCTCAATGTTTTGCTCTTTTGTACGCATGCAGCATGTCTACCCCTTGTTCATGTACTTAACTACAGTAATATAATAGTAATACAGCAATGTAATAGTAATGACACGTTTATGATTTATCACTGAGTCCCGCAGAAAAAACTCCTTTCCGTTTTGATATAAAACCCTGCTGGGGGTCTTCACAAAGCCATTCTTCATTCCTTCTCTACTTATAATCACTCATATTACACCATTAAAAACCAATAGAACCGACCCGACCTGCTCCGACCTACTAAATCATCAATGACTCCTTTCGTTCCTCTAAGTATAATTTTACTTTATTATTCAGGCTTCAACTTAACTCTCTTATACTACACACATTCAGTATTAATGCTCAACTAACTTGTAGACAACACATGTAGACAACATACTCCACAAAACAAACACACATAAATAAATAGGTAACAACTTTCCTTCTCGATGTTCATTTTACGTTTCACATATGCGAGTCCTGCCTCACTATACCCAATACACATAAACAAAACGAAACCTAAACCTACCTAGTCAACTTCTTCTACTTGTTTCTATTAAAGTAAAACTGAATCAGCATCACCACATTGCACAACACTGCGAAACATAATTTCTTTAGCTGTCACATATACATATGCACACTCTACCGTAGTACAAATGGTAATAATATTATTATTACCAAACATAACATTATACCTATATAAGCTAAATACAGAAGTATTTGGTATATAAGCATGGTAAACGATAACTAAAGCTATAGTGTTATGCATGATGTAATATCATATGTACGACAATTTAGCAGTAGTGGCAACAGATGCAGGGAACATAAAGAAGTATCAAATATTACAAACAAGAAACTCAAACTCCACACACTATTACTCACATCAGACCAGTGTGGAGTTGAGATACTTATTTTTATTTCCAGTCTTTGATGCATTGCTTACACAGAAATTCAACAACACGACTACTGTATCATAATCTTTTATGCAGAATCGTTATACTTTTAGGTATGTCATTTGAGATGACAGACACATAACTTGATTTATGCAACACAAACAAACTTTCTAGACACATCATGTAAATAATTCCTTTGCTAACAATAAGTATAATATGATCTGCGTGTAGACATTTAAACAAAAGATTTCTCAACAACATCTACGTATATTAGTTATATAATTGATAATGCATATACAAGCACAACAACGGAGAGGTATATAGGTGGATTCTGGATGTCAGAGAGAGAGAGAGAGGACTACACAGAAAGTTTTCCAATCATTTACCAGATCTCATTAATAATGAGTATGATATTATTAATAAGTTATACAGTATCCCTTGTTTAACATTTCACTAATGTAAAAATAATGTATTCATATTCGTATTGACAGCGCAATAAATATAAAGTGCACAATGAATGCCAAAGTGAAAACAAAACAAAAACAATTTCAAAACTGGTTAGATATTCTGATTAGTAATTGTATCATAGATGAGCTTACAACTTTGGTTCAGATTTCAGTTGATGATGGATTAACTTCGAGTGCTTATTAATACATATGTGAAGACCATAAGCTCATGGAACTTTAAACAAGATAATAAAACTACAAAGATTGCAATTCTATAGCTGACTGGAGAGAAATACTAAGGAATAATGCGTAGTATGCATCTACAAAGAAATTATAAGTGGAGAATCCAATAAGATTTGAGAATATACAACCACATAGCTCAACGGACTTAACTGAATGAAATTCTTTGCAAAGTTTAATTTATCTTTAGGTACCTAAAAAGTAAATGCTAAAATTAGAAATTGCAAAGGAATGTTGCCTAAGGAAACTTATACAAACTTCGCCGTTTTAGACGACTTTCCTGTGGAAAGTGTTTTGTTTTCCTGTGAAAGCTATAGCGTTTCTGCATATAGGTACCTACGTATGGCTTTTCTCCATGAAATGAATAGATTATTTCTTTATAAGTGTCTGTAGATATAAAACGTTGAAAGCGTGAGACCACTCGACTTTGCCTTCAAGAATCAGTAAATTCAGAGAATTTGCATTCCCATTCTTCCAAGTCAGCTCTGCTACACAATCTCGCCTAAACACTCAAGAGTCAAGTCAATTACATTATTCTAAGCAGAGTGATTCCCTCTTTGGGCGAACCATACATTTTCCGTAGACATGTATTGCTCCATTGCTCCTTGTTTCTGTTTTATGAGATAATGTACACAATGCCCGAATTTATACACTCCATTTCTATTCATGAGCTTTCTTAATTGATTTACTTCAATAGAACCGAGCAACAGAAAGCTTTCTTTATAATTCTCATTCGCACTACAATTCTGAATGTCTATTTATTCCACTAATTTCTTAAGATTCAGCAATTAAATGCAAATCCGATTTTCCATCTGTAATCGGCAGCTTTTATCTATTCGTATTTTTAAACAACACTGAGTTTTTGCAGAAAACGAACCTACAATACAATATATGTAAAAATTAATTTGATTAATTGAAAAATATGAACTACAGCAAAAACAAACAATGCATTATAGTACAATTCTTTAAAGTAAAATTGTAAACTAACTTTAGTATTTCACTTTTGCCAACAACGCGCATACCTACTTAATACTTATTGAGGTACCTATCTCCTTTTCCCCAAAGGCCATTAAACCTTCACCCATATACTGCACTACACCTATTCATATACACAGTTAATTTTATATAGATTTATAAATAAACATTATGAAATTATGACTAACAAACGAATTGTTAAATGGTAAATACATTACATAGTACTACTATATACTTATTGCTAAAATATTTCTATCCAGAAACATAGGAAGGATAAACACCTTTGTCATTGAACTTAACAGCTAGTACTGTAATAAGTAAATAATATACGATTGCAGTTTGTGGAAAGAAAAGTAAAAAACAGGGTCTGACAAAAGAAATGCAAAATAATGGCCACACGTAAATACAGATTTGTTTGAAACTATAAACACGACATTATAGGAAGAGTTGGCGTTTATAGTAGCAACTTTTACACAATAAAAGCTACGTTACGATGGTCAATGAATTCAATATACTTACAAGTATGTCTAAACAATTTCTTCCTCGAAAACTAGAAATACACATAGCAACTTATATACAACTTAGGCTATACTTTATAATTTGAGCAGACAAAAAGACAAGTTTATGGTCAAAATGAGCCAAACACTTACAATATTATAATCTTTTCTCACATATATTATATCAGACTCTAGCACAGAACTGAACTGTACACAATTCAGGTTCAGCCATCCACCCAGGTATTTATTTGGCAGGATAGGTACTGGTAATTTGACTAGGTTGATTTAACACAAGAATACAACTGAGTTGTGAACACAAAAAGACGATGATTTGCAAGGAAATAAATTACGTGTGTATTTAATGCAGAAAAGAATGAACAGAGATTGTACATGGCTGATGATGATGTGAGACGATTGAGTAGAATTCTTTTGATTGGCTGAATTCAAAAGTTCTAATGCCAAATGCGTGTAAAAGTGTTGTAGATGTGCTACGATAAGCTATCAACCGGACAAGAGCGATAGACAAGATATTATTATGGGAATCGGAATCGTATGAAATGCTTAGTGCAGTGTGTATGACGTTTCTACAAGAAAGAGTAGAAGATGTTGATGCTTTAGCTATGGCCACCTGCAGTGCACCTACAAGTTATTATGAAGGTGTAATAAGTAATAATAATGCAAAGTACAACTATGGTGGGCTCCTGTCTCATAAAGTATCCTACAGGAGAAGATCCTTATGCATTACCACTCCATGGGATATCCTCACAAAGTCCAACACCCAAACATATCAAATCCGTATCTTAAGTATAAGTTAGTATAACGCATATCTTCATGCACATGTACAAATATGAACAAAACTAACCAACAACATCAGTAACAACATCATGGACATGAACCAAACTGAGGCCAAAGGACTATTTACTAATGTATGATGAGACAAACTCAAAATTTAAAACTTCATGTTCAACTTCCTTCGTGGATTTTAAGATTGTATTTTGTAGAGAGTATAGGGAGATAAGATATTCTCTCATCTCTGACTATTTACGACAGTCACGTCATAACATCACTGTCTTAACTCATCTCGTGCAAACCACAAATTCATAAAATATAGGAAGAAGAACCATTCAGGCCAAAGGCCGTAATTCTCCCCATTCATAATGAAATATTTGTACAAATACAGAAACTCAGATTAACATTAGGTATATCATATGTACTACTCCAAATCCACTACTGGAGGAAATCTATTTATTAAGTTTATTGGACTTCCCGTTTAGTAAATTGTAACCATACAAAATATTGCGAGCTATTGATAAATACTTATATTGATGGTTGATACAGATGCTTGACAGACCCGCAATTCATTTGTGCAGAATGTAATTAAAACAATCCTATATTTCAAAGAATTTTA
The DNA here is from genome assembly GCA_019776165.1 of Pogonognathellus flavescens. Classification (NCBI taxonomy): domain Eukaryota; kingdom Metazoa; phylum Arthropoda; class Collembola; order Entomobryomorpha; family Tomoceridae; genus Pogonognathellus; species Pogonognathellus flavescens. Next base: position 134,420 of record JABASD010000045.1, on the reverse strand, counting down.
AATTTCTTGCAACCAGGATGTCTATTTTGATTCTCATCGTAAATGAAGACGCAAACTGGAATCCAACTTTGGTTAAACTTATACGAGAATTCCATCCGCCAGCACAACAAAAGGAAGATAATAAACTAACCGATAATCTTTTGTGGTTAACTTTGCCAAGTCCACCCACAATTCACGATGAATCCCACAATGCAAACTGAGTTATTATGAATGGTGATGTTATCTATAATAATGTTGCTACATTTCAATGATGTTTGCTTGCCGTATTCTGCGACACAATGCAACATAGTCCTGCAGCCTTTCTTCCACATACCGAAAGATTAAATATAAGCTAAACACACTTGTAAAAAATCTTGCTGTTAACAATAATACGCTATCTAAACCATCAGAAAGCTTTTGCTAGTAGAACCTAGTTATACATAAAGTCAAATCAATTCATACACACTCTGAAATTTTTTCTGCTACTTTGTATATCCACATTATGGTGCATTACACACTCGATTTACAAAAGCACGCGAATTAATGTTTCAGTTTTATTAAAACTGTAATTCCAAATTAACTTCCCTATACCTAAATACTTAAAGAATAATGACTTGGACCTGTTTTGAGTTAGCTTAACCTTATCTAAAACCTCGATATCTCAGTATCTCTGTTTTACGGTACATATACTACCCTGTAAAAAAGTTTCATGCGGGTATATGTGTACAAATACTGGTGAACTGTAGCACAATGCACGTGTAAAGATATCACGTTTCCCCAATCTAAGAATGAACATGAACAACATGCATATTTTACATGAGAAACTTTCTCCTGGCATTTAAAGGTATACTGTAGAGTGTACACTGTGAGTTTTGCAGACAATAGAAAGTCGGAGGAAAGTATCTAGGGATCAATAATATCTGCGTGCCAGTGTCGTACTTACAGGAGAAAACGAGTTGTGTAAGAGTGAGTAAAAGCCATCCAGCGCGTTTGGGTCAAGGTTTTCAGAAGTAGAACCGAAATCTAAGCCACGAGAGGGTGGACAATTTCCCAGAGAGAATTCGGAGAAACAGCGCCTGGCAATAGCACAACACTTCCAGCTCTGAACAAAATATCAATAGGAAAGGGGAAGGTACAGCCCGACACACAGAAGAAAAACAATACTTCCCTATAGTCTACACGACATAAGACAGGAAACACTTAGATTTAAATATCCAATAGCACTCGACAATAAAAAAATAGCCTTGTACTTTCATCTGCATTCCTATTAAGACATTCCGTAGGTGTAATGGTAATAATAGTAGTGAGAGACTTTTCCGGACACAGCATTCCGCATTCACACGGACTATTAAGGTGTTGTTACAACCTGTGCTCATACCAATTTCACTCTATACTCAATAAATAACCACTTCTTTAGTGACTTGGGGAAACTTGTAGTTTCGTAGACTATAGTAGACGCTAATAAATACTGTATCATTATTCGATTATTTTTACTTTCACCGTTTTATGTCATGTAGTACATGAACATTGCATGATATCCCCCGAATGTCACTTCCTGTGCAGTCAAACAGCAAAAAATTAACAAGGAAGAGAAATCTTTCCATCAAGTTTTTAATAAAGAATAGTACTACACGGAAAAAACGAAAGTTTTTGCTGGAGTGTCCATAATAATCTTGTTCCAGTGACAAAAGTGAAAGCAGTTACTACAGTGACTCGGTGTCACTATTGTTTAACACGGAGAGAATAAATATGTCAAGCAGTAGAGATGTGACTGCGAACAGGAAGAAAGAAGAGTGGGAAGATGCAGGGGTAGAGTTTTACCAAGAGAGTTATCCAAGTGGAAGTGGTCAAGCAGCACAAAGTGGACATCAAAGAAGACCATCTCGACTTAATATTCCTTTACCTTCTCAAACTGCTCGTAGAAATAGTAATGTCGGAGGTAAAAAAATAATTATTAAAAACCTTGCTTTCAAATTGACAGTGTATTTGGTCATCCCAATAATACATGCTGTCAGATTTAACATTGTCTTTAAAACATCTTTCTCTTTGAGGGCATCACATGATTATGTGGTTGTCACCATTTCACAAAATATTGTGTATGAAGTATACTGATTCGTGATTTTACTTTCAGAGGCCGGAAAAAAGTCAAACCGGAGAAAGAATTCGATAACAGCAATGACATATAATTCTACCATGGCTATAGGAACAGCGACAAATGACATACACGTGTCCGTTTTGCCAGATTTGGCTGACGAGTCCATCCCAAATGAAATGAAGACATGGGAGGAAATGCTGAAAGTTAAATCAATGCCAATACCAATGGCCCAGAAGAAAGAATTAAAATCGCAACTTACGGTAAGAGTGTTGCTAACTCTTAAATGCTATACAAACCCGGAGAAGATCCGGTCATTTTTAATTTACGATGAACTGGATGTAAAAATAATGAGACAATTAGTTAATTATTATATGATTGCTTTGTAGACATTACCCATCCTGAAGCTGAAAGGCTGGCGTCTCTTCAAATGGAGAAAAATTAAAGCGATAAAGGCCGTCTCAGCCGGATGGAGCCATTACCTGCGTAACTTCGTCTTTCTGCAAACTCCATTGCGACATGTTGAAATTAAATGTGGAACATCAATTGTGGTATTTTTTATTTATAAATTCCCTTGCACTTTCATTTGTAGGAAAAAATGATAAATGAATCATGAAAATAACCTTACATATTTGAATTTTTTGTAGAATGTATTCCTGTTTATTAAATGGACATTGATACTAAACGTTCTGATGTTCATTATTATCTCATTATTTGTCATAATACCGTTTGTTGCCAATCGTGAAGTGATGAAGCAAAATTCAGATGTATCCGATTCATGTCCACTAGATTCAGATGGACCATTCACATCTGGTAAATAGTAAAATATTTGACAAAACGTTCATTCTGTAAATTCTTTATTTTCAATATTTATATACATTTATCTGTTTCTTCTAATAATTTTCACAAAATCTAGAAGATGACTTGCTAAACTGTTGTTCACAACGCCACGAAAAAGACTTATTGAACGACACCCGTGATTCAATAGCTTCATTCATTAAACAAACCTTCAATATAACTAAAGGCTCAATTGTGGACAATGCATTTTTCTACGGTTATTACGAAGCTAGAGGTCAAAATATAGATTATAACCTTGCCTTAGCTTATGCGATGGTTACAGCAACCATTTTCGTCTTATGCCTTGCTATGATGGTGAGAAACATTGGAAGAGGGTTTAAGGTACCTGCATTTTCTGTCTGCATGATTATGCTAATGAAAATAAATATAACATGACTCCCGTTTCGTATAAACCTAAATAAGTTATTGGATTTCTTTGTGTTAATGTAGGAAATGATACTCGCAAGAGAAGGAGAATATTACAAATATTCTAACTTGATTTTCGGTGGTTGGGACCATTATACTAACGATGATGCAGGAGCAAAGTTTAAAAGAAAAGTCATTTTAAATGAAATGAAAATTGTTCTGCATACCGAAAAAGTTAAGGTACGTTTGCTGAACAGTTTGTTCTGCAAAGACTGGGAGTTCTAATCATTCCAGTAAAAGTAAATAAATGTTGTTAATTGTAATATTTTACTTTTTCCCTATTAAAGACACAAGATCTCATTCGCAGTAGCAAACAAAGTGTGAAATTAAGATGCATTCAAGGAATTATGCACATTGTGGTACTAGGATTATGGGCATTTATCGGTTTTTTAATTTACGAAGCTACAACACTGAGTGAGGATCAAGGCAATTACAGGTTGGATGCGAATAACACAGAAAAGGCTGTTTATCTGCTGATAGACTTTCTCCCTTCACTAGTTATCATCATTTCCAACTTGATATTCCCGATTATACTTTCATGGGTAAAACTTCGAACTAAACTACTAAATAATGTTATATAACTAAAAGTTTATAAATATCAATTTCTTCGACAATTTTATGTGGACAGCTTGGGAAATTCGAGAAATATTCAATCGAAGCACAAACAACTTTCATCCTAATAAGAGCTCTTTTTGTTCGTTTACTTGGTATTGGACTTCCAGCTTACCTATTTTATCAACGCAACTACTGTGAAACAAAGGATTCTCATTGTACGTCATGTAAAGATAAAAAAAGAGATCCCCGAGTTTCATGTTGGGAAACAACAGTTTCAGAGCAAATCTATAAGTAAGAGTCTACTTATACCTATTTTACTATACTATGCATATTACTAAAAATACTGCATTATTCAAAATTATCTGTAAATATCTACAAATATGTAATAATAATATTGACTTATCTCATCTCACAGGTTGATTCTGACAGACATAATTTTAAAGTTGTTGATAACGTTTTGTTGGGAACCATTACGAAAATTGGTAGCAATAATATGTCCCTGCAAGTTGGCAAAGAAGTTTTCCCAAATTAGGTTTAACATCGTGCGTCACAGTCTTGACATCATATACATTCAAGCTTTATCATGGATAGGATTTTATTTCTCCCCAGTTCTTCCAGGAATCGTCGCCTGCTATTGTTTCATTGGTAAGCATGAGAAGAATTAATAATATTATAGTATTATTGCTATTACTGAATGATGTTCGTAACACTATAATCATACTAATCAATCAGTAGCTTACAATTAGTGTAGCGGCTTGATTGTGAAAGTAATACTGTGACAGGACACCTACTTTCACTCTAAAGCTATGACTAAAGATTGATTTATTTAGGTAGTTACTTTCACATAATATTGTCTCTGACCAGTCTGACCTATATAAAATGATTAATCCTTCTAATTTTTGATTGTTTCAGTTTTCTATACCAAAAAATATAGGTATAAAATTTAATTATCTTATCAATATTCTATTAATGAAAATATTAACTTAAAGAAATTGAACACTAATTCTAAAAATATATTTCTTATATTCCAGTGTCTTATACAATTGCAATGCAGTCCCCGACACCTTCAGGTTATTGCAACTCAACAATAATATAACAAAATAAAGATACCTATTTGTACATTATTGGTTTAGTTTCTTATTGAAAAAATCTTGTTTCATTGACAGAACGACGAGGACAACTACGATCTTCATTTTTACGAAGTTATTCTCCTTCATCGCTGCGACAATAACAATTGTGGTTGTAATGGGATATATGATTCCATCTAAAGGTAAATCCCAAATGGTTTTGCTTTTACTTAGTAAAAGTCATTTGCCTTTACAGAGTTTCGGGTGAAAGTATTTACAATGCAACTTTCTCTCACAGGTTGTGGACCCTTTCGCTCTCACTCGACACCTTGGAATGCGGTCAACAAAAGCCTAAGTGAAGTTGAGGTGGTGCATAAAATAGTGGAAATATTTGTTTCTCCAGGTGTAACAACTCCAATAACTATTTTACTAATACTGGGGATTTACTATTACTATTCTGTGGCACAAGCAAACAGAGGGATGGTAGAAACTCTAAAGCATCTTTTGGTTCTAGAGGGGCATGATAAACAATATTTATTTGCTCGACTAAATACTTTGAGACGTAAATCCAATGACAGTGTAGGATCATCTTTCTCGACAGTAAATGCTGAAACTCGAAATGGTCAGTGAATTGACATTTTTACTCGGAAAGCTTGTTGAGAATTAGCACAACGAAGACTATAATATTATGACAATTAAACCTAAATAATATTGCCTCATGTTTTACAAATACTTAAATGCTCATACCGTAGATATTAGCATGGATTTTTCGAATTTAAGTATGAATGCATGAATATGAATTTCAAAACTTCAAGTGTCAAGTTAACAAGTTAACTCTTACAATTTTTATTTTTTCTACAAAACCTTGGTCAGTTAAGTCCTTAATAATGTTAGTAAGCAAAGTGCTTTCACAGCTAATATATTTAACAGTTGGTTTATATTCGTTTTTGTATTAAAAAATTGCCTGTAAAATACTCGGCAAATACACACCTTTAGTTTGAGTACGACGTAATTAATTTCAATTAGTATTTTTCCTTGCTAAATAAACTCAAAAGGTGCACGTCAGAATAAAGAAGCAAACAAGACAGGGGTAATCTTATTTAAAACAGAATACTGAGAATACTATGTCAGCGTCAAGTGAGGAATCCGTCAGAATGAGCAATCCGAGTACTACCAGTCTTCTACTTCCCATACCAATCACATTCCCCAACTTTTTGAACTCCATTTACAGTTCAAAATTATTAGACTAGACATATTTGCAGAACATTTTTTATTATATCTACTGTATGTTTCTAAAACACTTCATTTTGTCGATTAAAATGTTGAGACTGACTTTATGAGAAATATCGGCAAATATGCATTATAGAATGTCTGTTCCATTCGAAAGCAATTCTAAGTTTTTATTAATAAATTTTTAGCAGATCTATGTTTGAAGAAAATATTAGCACAAGTTGGATATTTGGAGTCCTAAATATGGGTTCAATTTAAAAGAGAGTGAAATTAGATCAAACTGGCAAGTCGGACAAGCTTAATCAACCAGTAGCTCACTTTGACGCTGACATATTATATGCTACTACAAACCGAACCATGTACACAATATTATAAAATATATGTACATACGTGTTATATAAAACTACTGAATTATTAATGTTAAGCATAGTATAGTATAACATGTGACACAATGTATTATTAATATAACCATAGCTTACGTAATCAATTAGTTAAGACATTTTCATAATAATAAACTGATATTCATTTACATAATTGCGAATTAGTAATTCAAAATGCATCTGAGAAGAACTGTGCATTATTGTCAATAATTTTTAGAAAAACTTTCACCTATCATTCAGTATTTGGTGACAGTCTTTCATGGAATCATGAAAGAAATGTCGAATGATTCCATGTGGAAATGTCACGAACGACAATGACAAATACATCATTATTGTGTAGTTGTCTATACTTGCGTACCTTATATAAGAAGAACCAACATAAAAAGGGCAAATTATTGAGAGGGCTTATCACTGCGGAAGTCTTCGTTTCGTTTCACGTGATGAAAACACTTTTGATTTCAGGAGTCTTCTCCAATTGGTTCATGCAACTATTCAAACGAAAACAAATAATAGTAAATATAGTTACTGTTAAGTAGATAAGTTTTGAGAGTAAATGAACTTTCATTTACAAAATCTTTACTGGTTACCTTTTGAGAAAGTTCAAGCCAGTCCATTAATTTTACAGGGGCATCCATAGCTAAAATAAAATAGGAAACCACAATCAAAGAAGTTATCATACAATGCAACATTAACAATGACAATAAAATAAAGCTAACTGTGTACATTGCATATGATGTATGGTATGTGCAAAAGGTTTATAAAATGCAATTTTTAGATTATCATTTCGACAATAAATTGGACCTTCCTCTGTATGATTACACTTGTTTTTTATGTGAGTACTTACTAGAAGCAGGCTTATCCCAATTCCAATATGTCAGACTGCTAAAGCCACCGACACGACGAAATTTAGTTTCCTTGTCATTCTTTACTGAAGGTTCTTTGGCAGCATCGATTGCAATTATCCCTTCATAATCGTCAGGAATTACCAATTGTTTTCCGTTCAAAGGTTTTCCGTGAAACTGATTTTTGAATTCTGAAAAGAACGACATTAAATTATTACTTGCCTTTCGTATATAAAAAAATGCAAAATTGAAGGTAAAATCTTTATATCCTGGTCTTCTGAACTGTTCATGACAATTTTGACGAAAAAATATATTTTACATACAATGGCAGGTTTCATTTTTCTTACCTTCTCCTTCAAAGTCAGATTCAGGATTGGAATTTTCGATTCGCGTACTTTTTGAAGAGAACTTTGTACTGACATTTGCACTTCCTTCGAATTCAACTTTGAATGGTACATAATGAACTTGGTTGGAACTGGAACCTGTGTTTTTTTCATCATCTTTACCATTTATCGGCATATTCGAACGATCTTGCATCTTAAAGCAGAATGTTGGAAACTAAAAAATAGTGTTACGTTGTGTTTGTAAGTTTGTGTAAGTTTAAGTTAAAGTACCTTAAGATGTAAAAATTTGCTTCTACACTACACGGTAACTGCAAAAGAATCAAAGAATCATAGGGAACTTCGGGAATATCTGGAAGACCTCTTTGGAGTAGAGTCAAGTCAAGAGTGTCTTCTCCAAATGTAAACATGTGTTTATTTTGTTTGTGTAAGTGTTAATCTGGAATCCCGCCAAGACAAAAGAGTTGGGAGTTTCAAAATTTGTGTTGCTGAATCTGGAGGATTTTGGACTTTGAACTGGAATGTCAAGTGGTGGACTTCTAGAGGTAAAAGACAAGTGTATTAATGGATCTATCTACATTTACTAAATTCACTTTGATTTGTTGGTGATTTAGAAAACCTTAATTTCGTGGTATGTAATTTTTCTTATAATTTATCAATTATATATTGTATCACTTACAGACAACTTATTAGATCGTATTTTCCTAATCATTATAAAAGGATTGGAAAGGATTAAGGAAGGGGAAATAGAGTTAAAGGGGTATTAGAAAGAAAAGCAGAATTAAAAGTATATTATATTATAATGCATTCATTTAGGATGATGGAAATTGCATGCAGTAATATCAATATTTACTAGAAATCATGGTTGGAAATTATTTGTTGTTTGTTTACTGTTGTTTTCAGAACACAGAGCAGTTCAGGAGTTTACTAACCCGGATGACTGAATACTGAAATATATTCCTCCTAAGCTTGAGCAAAACTGAAAACTAGTCAATTACGCTGTCTGGTTTCCTGTGCCCTGAAGACGCTACCGCATACTGGTTTCGAATTATTGGTTACGGTTACATACTGTAGAACTGTATTGCACAACAAACTGAATTTAAAACGTCAATTAGCAGACCTGTTAATTCATTGTATATTCAAAATGAATGTCGCTACGAGGAAGGCAATCTTTAACTTTGCAAAAAGTGGATTTTTAACTAATGCTAAAATTCGGTGCTACTCTTACGAGACACTAGCTGTAAAGACCGTCTCCCCACATGTAATACATGTAGAGCTCAATCGTCCCCAAAAGATGAACTCACAGAATGAAGTTTTTGTGAGGTATGTAAACAGATTTATCTATGCTATAGTTAAAGTTAAAAATATGAAACAGCGATGACATGTACTTTACTATCTGGAATACTAATAATAATAAGTCTTTTTTGTGTTATAGGGAACTTCGTGAATGCTTTGAAAAGCTAAACGATGATAGCGCTTGTCGTTCTGTGGTTCTTAGTGGTGCCGGAAAGGTATTTTGTTCTGGTAAGTGTCATTGTTATTCCTTGGCAAACTGAAGCATATCCATTAAGGGAATCATCAAACCAATCATCTGAATCCAATTCTTTCCAATTACTGCACCTTCCTTAGATATATTCTCTGTGGTCTACTCTGTGCCCTTTCCCTGAATATTAAGCATTGTTAACTGTAAATGTAACCACCTTATTACCAATGATGCAGGATATTTGAAAACTGTTATTGATTTACTTTCTTGTCTATTTAAGGTATTGACTTGAGTAGTTTAACTGGTATGGCATCAGTAGTAACGAGCGATGAAGATATCGCTAGAAAATGCAAAAAAATTTACAACACGATAAGGCCGTATCAAAACTCTCTTTCATCATTAGAAAAGGTTCGGTTGTTTACAGTTTGATTTTATGTAGGAAATGCAATAATATCAAGATTATGATAATGAATTATAAATATGACTCTAATTACAATCTAGTGTATTTTTTAAAAATATCAACACACATGTGTGCGCACATTCATTTAATTTATTTTTTACAGTGCTGTAAACCGGTTATTGCTGCTGTTCATTCTGCATGTATTGGAGCTGGTGTGGATTTAATATCCGCTGCTGACATAAGATATTCTACTGCAGATGCCTGGTTTCAAATAAAGGAAGTTGATATGGGTAAGTTTATTTACTTATTAATATTAAAGAATAGGTATAAACTACATAACATACTAATTAATGTGTTTAAAAATTCTTGTTGAGAAAAGTTAAATGCTCAGTGTATCATGCATAACAATGTAATTTTGCAACGTTATCAGTGTACTGAGAATTCCTTTTATGCATGCAAAAAAGTAGAGATTTTACACATTCATTTTACCTTGTGTCTTATCATTGTATACGCAGATATTATTATTGGTGTATTTTTATGATGTAAACATAAAACTTCAGGCATTTTTATCATAATATCATTTAACAAGACAGTTTACAACTTACTGTATAGTAGGGTCTCATCCTCTCTTATCCACCTTATCGGAATTCACTTCAAACCAACTTTAAAGAGTTGACATTAAATACGTCATGATCTACGTAAATCCACATATAAAAGTCGATACTGGATTGCCAAAAAGGAACACATTACATTAGTAATGATTAATTAATTTGCACAAGGACATATGCACCATTGTTTTGCCTTTGTTAGCAAATTCATTACTATTATCTAATGATTTTATCTTCCACATCCTAATCCTAATTAATTATACTGCCCTATATTTTCAAAGTCGCAATGAAATGACAAAGTACGATTATGCGATTATTATGATATTATAATTAGTGTAAGTAGAGTAGGCATTTTATGCTTTGTTGTTTGGCGTTAGTTATACCACACTGCGTAGTAATGATTATGAAATCAATCTCATTACAACATGGGATGGTATATAACTCATATATTATATATGAATATTCAGTTAAAACACATCTATAACTCATTTAGGTCTTGCTGCTGATGTTGGGACGCTACAAAGGTTTCCTAAAATAGTTGGAAATGATAGTTTGGTACGTGAATTGGCTTATTCATCCCGAAAATTCTTTGCAGATGAAGCATTATCAATGGGATTTATCAGTAGGATATTTGACAACAAGACAACGTATGAAGTCAAAGTATTTATATCACCTAACCATAATGCATTGTCTTAACATTTTGATTCACTATGATAATGTTGTAATTTTTCAGTTTGATAGATGCTGCAATTGAAATGGCTGCAAGGATTGCTAGTAAATCTCCAGTTGCCGTTCAAGGGACAAAAGTTAATCTTATTCATGCTAGGGACCACAGCGTTGATGAGAGCTTAGAGTTTCAGGTACTTGTTTAATTTCAGTCATATAAATCTGTCTGATTAACTCCGTTGTGTGTTCCTAATTTATAGTATAACATATAACAACTTTCATGAATAACATTTTGATTTTTAGTCTCGATGGAATCAGGCCATGCTACAAAGCGAAGATATCATGAAAGCTGTTATGGCTAATATGAATAAAACTAAACCAGAATTTACTGATTTGTAGTAGTTAGTGAATGACTGAAATCATGTTGAGCGTGATAAAATGAAATTACTCTATTGATACATGTAAGTAAAATAACCTTCTTGTCACACTATTTTGATATTCAAGACTGTAAAATGAACTACTATCGTAATAAATGGACGAATGACTACTTTCCATAATTCCTATATCCATTGCATTGCCTGTGCATACATTGAATTCTTAGTAGACTTAAAACAATGAGTATGATTATAGTGTATACCTATAATAACTTGCATACAAAACAAAACAAACATAACAATTTTCTGCTTAGCTTATTTTATATCTGATGTAATCGTCAAAAATAGTTTTATCTGTAAACAGAAAATATTTCTCACTTTAAAAGGAAAAATCACAAATACCTAATACATTATACCTAACTTAGGAATGTAGGAATATATAGAATGAAGTGAATGCATAGAAGTTTTGCAAACCAGAGGCTACACACCTTCACTTAGGTATTTACAGATTTATGATTCGGCAGAGACAAACTATTAACAGATGCAGTTAGCAAAATCGCCAATGAAATCTCGTTTCACCAAAAACCTCTTAATTGTTAACAATGCATGAAGTACTTGCACATAGTAAAGGATCTAATAAATGTGTTCCTTGTCTTATACACAGAAGAACGTTATAAATACTTCATTGAATCTCTAGTACCACATTAACGGCACTAACCACGATTCGTGAACACATTCACGACTCACACGATTAGTTGGCTTGACTAAATTCTATGTATGATTCCTAATAAAAGTATATTTAATGTCTATATGGTATTTATTTTCATTGTTTCTGCTGCATACATAGAGACTAGAGAGTTACATTCAATGACTACTTTATTGTGTTTAGTTCAGCAGTGCAAGTAGTATACACATTTTTACCATACATACGCTTACTTATTATATTCGTATACAAACATTATTTTAGTGCATTGCGATAAATGCGAACTGTACAAGTACTTATAAGGAGTAAATACTAGAGAGACATTATAAAGTTAATTAAATATAAACACCATTATATATAGATTCCTCCAAATTGAACCTTGCCTATACCATAGCATTTTACTTGATAATATTTCATTTCATGTCCTATAGAAAACATACCGCGCTACTGCACCTTGTATCGTAAATCGTATACATTACGTTACACATACACACAAACTGTTTTATCCTTTGTATACTTTGTAGGCTTGTACTTGTACACAGTAAAAGGCTAATAAGCTTTATATACAAAAGAGTGCTAAAGCTCCATTCAGGAACACATACATACACACAGGTTAAAATAGCCTTAACGAATATGAGCATTTTATACACAATAATAATATTATACGAAGACTAACACGCAAAAATTGCAAGGTATAGGCCACACGGCCACAGTAAATGTAAGTAAAGGTAGAAATGTATTATAGTTACATTCATGCAACATAACACACATACACAAGAACAAGTCACACCACAAAACTACGTTGTTTTTAGTTTAACAAGTAAAGTACGTATATGGTACAGTGAGTGAACAGGCAAAACTCGCAAACTGCATAAAAATAAGATCTGAGTGTTTAGATGTATATATATAGTACACATAAAATCCATATACACATAAATACTAAACACTAAACACCAGAGTACTAAATTAATATTCCAATGCCAATGATTCACATATTGTACTGTACTGTACAATTGTAGCTTTTATTATTTTACTAAAATGTAGAGATATACAGGATTTGTGTATGTATTTGTATACACATCTGTATAATATTTAAAAAAGCTAAGTAAGTGAGTAGTAGTTACAGTGTTTTGCATTAAGCTTTAAAGGAAAATCATTTTAGAACCTAAGTAAAAAACAGACGGGGAGACGGAAAACATGTGAGATATTATTATGTCTATATATATAGTCAATGTTCATCTTCTTTATTATTTGTGCTGTGACATAAAATGTAACATAAGTGCTTAGAACGTCAGGCGATAACCACGTTCTGAATATTCGACTACGAACAACGAAATTAGAGAGACTGCAATAAGACAAATTCAACATAAAAATATCCGATTGGTACATTTTGCTCAGCTGGTTGACTCTTATCTGTAACCAACAGTTCACCTTCACCTATCTCTTCTACAACAGTTAACTTATCGATTTGACTCATTGCCTGTCGCTTTAGACATTAACTAACTGCTAAAACTTCAAAAAGTCATTAATTAGTATGTAAACAAGTATTTTTATCAGAGAATTCGGTTTTCGTCAAGTTGAAGTAATCGAAAGTGTTCTCTGTTGTTAATTAATTATTACTGCTATTATTTTGTCAAGTGATTTCGTTTCTATTGCTTACTTGTTGAAGTTCAAGGTTCAAGCTACGGTTTTCTGTAAACGATAACGGAATTTGAAGTGTCCAGCTAACTAAACGCACCGATAAATATTATATTTTGATATTAATTAGCGTTAAAGGGTAATAATTGCTGCTACAAGTTTGAATTTATGCCTTGCTACTTATAAGTTACGTAAAAGTGGATATTTATTGGACACTTGGAGGCGGAGGAAGTTGGAAATTGGAACTCTGGAACCTATACATCAAAAAAAGATTACGGGGTGTGTGTTATTTTTTTAACATACACCTTGAGTTTCCTGCTTTGTTCTTTCTTACATTGACAGAATCAATAAATCCGAATTTACACATACTTCTACTGCGTATTCCAAAGGACCATAATTGTCGGAAGGCCACAATAATAACAGCAGCATAAAAGTCGTAGCTGTCTACTTTTTATTGCACGGTAAATTGGAATATTATGCACACGAATAGTTAAAGCATTACTAATTGACCATTTGATTGCTAATTAGAGAAATAACTTGGTTTAACGAAAATTTAATGCTAATATCGTTTTTTCATCTTTCAGTTCAGAATGCAGTCTGCAGCAGTGAACAACTGGCGCTATTCTCGTCAGACGCAAGTCTAATTTCGTCGTTAAGGATGAACTTAAAGATTCTTCAACACAAAACGATGGAGGATTGCAGTTTCAATTATACCAATTCCTATAACAAGCTAAATAGATATACAAACAGACCTGAATATTCATCAGTTACAGACAACGTTTGCCAACACATAATATCCCTGCAATTGCTGTATATGGTTGTGGTGTTTATTTCTAAACCAAAAGTCTAAACCAAAAACCTTTCTCTAAAGGTATTCCTTTCGTATGCTTCTCTGACGGTTGACTGTGATAGTGATTGTGGTGCCGTAGATTTGTGACATTAAGTTACCCGAATTATTGCAATTGCAAACGATACATCCCATCCCGTTTTTCTCTGTATCTGAAAAATCTGCATTCATATAAATATCCTATGTCCCTATACACTCCCTTACACCATTCCTTTATGTGATTAATGTGATTGATACATAATATTCCACTATTATGAGCGTGATATACTTCAAGTGAGGATTCAATAATTTTCCAAGTCAAGAAAAAGTTGCAATACATACATGGGAAATGGGTGACGTATTGGACGAAGAACAGCTTTTAGAATTTTGTCACAGACTGGGGCTGGCAAAAGATGGCTATTTGGATGAGAAGGATCTCATCATTGTTTGCAACTTCATCGGTCTTCAAGCTCCGGATGAGGTTTGAACCACCACAATCTGAGTTTTTTTATTGTATTGAACATTGACATGATCTTCCACTGTCCTTTAGCGTTTTACCAATACACCGGGAATTTTACCTTCAATAGGCTCAATTACTATACTATCTAACCTACACTGGGATTGTTTTCAGAATTCATGTTCATTTCCAAAATAGAAACGATATTCGTTAATTCATTAATTTGTCTACAGAATTGCTGCATTGTATGTCGGATCAACATCAGTTACACTTTGTGACTTTGTAGAGACCTTAAGTTAAGGTTACAGTTACAGGCGGCAGGAAAAGGCACGCATTACAATGCTCTGTAATATATTATCGATACCAAATTAACAAAATCCTTGATTTCATGACATGAGCAACTAAAAGTGTTTGTATCACAGAAACGAAAGACATTTTATGCGATGCATGATTGTAAACGGTACAATATTCAGGCTAGAAGTTAGGTTTATAGCGTTTTTATGAGCGTCTATTAAGAAATCGTGGGATGGAGCAACATTTATTTTTTGTGTTTGATAGGTGTTCCTTAATTTGTATATACAATCACAATGTGTCAAAGAACAACATAAGAGCATACACAATTGGACTCGTAAAAAGCTGCTAATAGGTATCTAATGTGTATGTCTATAGATGTATGTAGATAAATGTAATTTACCATGATATACGACATTAGTGCATATATACATGCAAAGTGTGTACCCAAATTGGCCAACATCAGTTTATAATTATATGTGATGCATAGTACAGTAGAGATAGTAGAAAGGAATACATATGCGTGGGAAGAAGATGAAGTAGGATAAAGAAAGTCGCAGTATTAGCTCACTACCTTTTGTTCGTGTTTATATTCATATTGGGACTTGAGTTGCGACGTGACTATCTGAAGAAATCATAAGCAACAAAATGTTGTTGCTACAAACAATATTAACTTACAGAACTTATAGTAGAACAAGATCAAATTAGTCACCTCCATAGTTCTTCTGCGCCTGAATCACCCATGAAATATTTAGAATACCTAGTTTGTCAAAGAACAAGAAGCAAAACAACTTCCCCATGTCCTTTTGTCCTTATTCTACCGTTTTAATTGTAAGTAAAGGTAAACATTCAATGTTCTTTATTTGTGTAATCTAGTTTTTGCGTAACTTAATTGCAGATGATGAAAGAATTGTTTGAAGAGTTGGATGGAGATAAAGATGGAAAAGTTTGTTTAGCAGAATTAAGCCAAATGCTTAGAGGAATGCACTCTAAAAAGCCAACGTCCCCAGGAAAGGTATGCAAACAATTTGTCAACACATTATATTTTCGTTAGTGCGTTCACATAGGGTTTAAATGTTTTTGCTAATTTTAATAAAGTGATTGTCTTAATTTGCAGAAAATTCAAGAAGCCGGCAATGCAGCAACAAACAGTATGTTGGACAATTCTGGAGCAGGGGAGTTTTGCAATATCCCCGTTTCTGAACGCGGTGCTTTTACTATTTTGGACCCGCAAAACACAGGGTAAGTTTTTTTATATATTTACTGTCACTATATATTATCACTGTCACATAATAAACTGTAGGTTGTAAGTTTGTAAGATGGATTACATAAAATCGTTGGTGGTTACAGCTTTGCAAAAGTAGGGAACATTCTGGACTTGTGGTCACAATTAGGAATTAGCCAAGAAAACGGTGTTATTATTCTAAAGGAAATGGGATTCGTAGCTAACGCACGTTCCAGTTCTA
The DNA here is from genome assembly GCA_019776165.1 of Pogonognathellus flavescens. NCBI lineage: Eukaryota > Metazoa > Arthropoda > Collembola > Entomobryomorpha > Tomoceridae > Pogonognathellus > Pogonognathellus flavescens. Next base: position 117,759 of record JABASD010000045.1, on the reverse strand, counting down.
TTAATTTACAGGTAAGCAACCTACTGTAAATCGACTAATTGTTGTGCTCACTACTCAGTTTTTCATTGCGTTGGGACAACTTTATAAAATAATTCTAAAATTATAGTTTATATATAAACTACATATGTATAATTATGTAATACATTGTGGACAGGATCTTTCCAAATCTATCGAAGATGAAACAGATCATTCCAAAGATGGACTACCTCCCTTATTACAAGCCGCACTTGTTACATATAGAACAGAAGTTCAGTATCTCAGGTGAGAACAGTATTTATAATTATGTTTACTACGACATATTACTTAAATGAAATTAAGCGAGCATCTTTTACATTTCTGTTTGTATAAAATTGCAGGTCAGTATGTGAAAGCATAGAATGTGAACGTGATAAATTAAAGTCAGATGTGTACGAGGCTCATCAAAGATCTGCCATGCTTGCCCAAGAAGTAGATGAACAAAATACCAGATTGGAGAGAAATAGTCAAATTCTACTCCAGAAAATGGAAGCCAAGTACAATGAACAAATTCACGAATTACAGCAACGGTATACCACTGACAAGGAAGCACTACAGCAAGCTTTACAACTAGCAGAGTCTCAAGTGAAGGCTTTGAGAGAGGAAGATGCTCGACTGAAGGCCCAAATCACCAAAATCAATAACGTAAGCTTTCCCCTTGTGAATTGTATACAATAGTTGCATGTTACGCTTAATAAATCATACTTTGTACTTTGCACTTTGTATTGCAACTACCTAAATAAAAATATACAGTTAAGATTGCATTTTTTTAATCTGCAGGAAAATACGCACTTGGAACGTGAAGTGCAAAATCTCAACCAAGAAGTGCGCAATGTAAACAGAATGAAAAATCATTTGGAGAAAGAATTGGCACGTTACGTCGACCTAGAAAACCGAGTAAGATTACGTAGTACAGTTTGTGTTAAAAATGAGCTTTTTATATATATTCTGAAATATGCAGATGTTTTATTTTTAACACAATATTTTTAACACATAATTTTTAATCAGCTACACGAGATGGAAAAGAGAACAGCGGATACAATAGCAAATAGTGACGGAAAACTTCAAAAGGCCTATACTGAAATGCAGCTATTGAGAGATCAAAATGACGAGCTTTCATCTCAACTTGAAGGTTTACGAGAAACACTGAAGATGGTAAAAGCTTCACAGGAGAAAAGGTACTATATCAAAAAACGTAAAGGGTCAAGTAGTCCAAGACACACACCTCAACCGTTATCCGATAGAACCGAAAACTATGAAGAATCGAATGGGATTCCTTTAGAAAAAATTGGCAAGTTTAACCCTAGATTCGAACTGAATGTACTTCATTTCACCGATGGTAGGTTGCATTCATTTTCACAATTAGTAAATGGTCTCATTTAACCTTACGCTGCAAGTTGTTGTCTACAAACTAAAATACGTTTTCTTTCAGATCAAGAAGAATGTGACAGCTCTATAGATCCTTTGATAGCATCGTCCTGTAGTCAGCCAGATTCTGGCAACTTTCCTACTCCTCAGACAATTGTAAGGCCAATTACTAGTCATTTCTCTTAAAGTACTTGTTCTAGTTGGTTGTTTGTACACACCCAGTTTGTTTTGTGCACACCGTAAATCGACAATAATAAAATATTTGCACTGTGTAACATTTGTAGAGTCTTGCTGCTTGTATGGGCGAGAGTTCCACCGACCCAGGTCGTCCGGAGGACGGTTTTACAGGATCTAGTACATCGACAGGTGACGATGAACCAGGACATCCTAGTAGTAAGGTAGAAAGGCTGGAGAAACAGTACAAAACTTTGGAAGGGGAAATGGATGCCGTAAAAGAGAAAATTGTTACTATAATATCTGAAAAAGAACTTCTTTTGAGAGAAAACAACGGTCTTAGAAAAAAACTTAACTCATTTTCCTCAAGTGAAACGAACAGTTCCAGTGATACTTTTTCCAAACCATCTATACTTGGCAGCTCTAGTGTAGAAGAATGTGCCACACAAACGTCACTCTGTAGTGTGAACGAAGTTGATATGGAAAATGCCACTGAAACGGAGGAAACAAGTGAAGTGATTCAAAAGTTGAAAGACCGAATTGCGGAACTTGAAAAGGAGACGGGCGAGCAAAAAGTAACATTCGAAAGCGAAAAAACCCTATTAAAAGAACAATGTGCCAATTTGGAAAGTAGTCTAGATTTGCTTCGTGTAGAGTATGAGAAATGTGAAGATTATTGGCATGGAAAGTTACAGGATGAACGTGAAGTGTATGAACAGGATCGTAATTTAAGTGACGAAAAGTTTCACGAATTAGCCTTAAAAATTAAAGAGTATGAAGAAATGTTTTTGCATCCAGATGTACATGAAAAGTTACCTCCAATTGAGGAAAGATTCAGTTTAGAACAACAGGTGACAGACCTTGAAGATGAATGCGACAATCTTAGAAAAGAGCTTATGTCTTGTCGTGTTGAACAAGATTCTATTCTTGGCAATTATCAAAGAAAATGGGAGGTAACGTCTTTAAGTGCATTTTGTTACATACTTATAAATCTTCAACTGAGCATGATAAGACAACTAATTCATGGTTTATATCCACAGTCAAAGATGATGGAAGAATGTAGCAGCTTAGAACAACAAGTATCAGCTCTATCTAAAAAGTGCAAGGACTATGAAAGCAGATTAAGCACATTAGCCGAAGAAGGTAATGCACGCCCACGTTTTATGTTTTTGTAAGGTATACCGTATACTAATTCTTGGAATGATTAATATTGTTTCCTGTATACAGAGAGGAGTACCTTAGAAGAAAGTGGGATGATGACCATGTTGTCTGAAAGAATAAAACAATTAGAATTTCAGTTAAAAAATCAGGACGAAAAGTATCGACAGCAAATATCTCATCTGGAAAAAATCTGCAAAGAGAAAGAACAACCCTGGAGAAAGTCCACGCCTGAAGTAGCTCATTAATAATTTATCTAATACTAATTTTAATTTTACATCTCTTAATGTGCTAAGACTAGATATTTAAAATTTTGTGTCGATATTGATAACTTTTTTATAATTTTCCAGTATAATTTTCCATATAACTCTATTTGTACTAATCGATGAACGAATCAATATTATAGGCCCCAAAATCTACGTCACCTCAATACGGCAATGTTTGGAAGGAAGAAATGGCATCCCCTACCAAAAGTAAAAGTCTGTTGGAAATGCTAAACCCACCAGAGCAACATAAGGTTGACACTTTTACGCCATGGCCCCAACGAGTAATTTCCGCGGATAAAAGTGCAAGCCTTCCTTTCATTCCTATGAACGAACCGACATACTTAACGGTAAAAAGGAGTGGAAAAAATCATAATTTTTTAATTGCTACAATTGTATTAGTAACCCTTGTAATTTTTGTGAATTGCTTAGAGTGGCTGGGGACTAACACCGCCCACTTTCCATCAGGACATTTGGTCACCGCCAAATCCTGCTCCGACGAAGAAAGCTTGGTGTCATGTAGAATTGGGATGGCTCCAAGCTCTTCGTAATAAACTGAAACAACGGGACGAGCAGTGTTATATTCTACAGCGAGCTTTACAGCAAAAGGAGATGCAGTCTGAAAAAATTATTGCCGGTTAGTTCAACCACACTTACTATCGCGACGAAAATCCCATTTTTCTTTCTATTAACATTCAGCACATAATTTAATTTTAGCAATAAACAGTTGAGCACAAACTAATTTCAACTATTTGTGTGTTTCATACAGAAATGAAGTATCAACATGACGCGGAAGTATCGAATTGGGAAAGCTTAATGCAGGCCAGCCAAGAGTTGGTTCGCCAGCAAGCCATAAAACACAAAGAGCAGGTAGTAAAGAATAATTATTGTTACTACTTGAATATAGAAAGTTCTTAAGACATGACACATACAAAATTCCGACTATGATGATACGCTACTTATACCACGATGCATGTGATATAATTAGACCGATTCTTGTATGTAAATGTTTCATTGTGTTATGTCTTTTTGATACATTTGCATGGTTTTATAATGAGTGATATTCTTATAGCATTAACATGCACTTAATGATTTGGTTCTAAAATTGGATGACATATTGTAGGCTGAAAAGTTGGCACACTCCGATTTACTCATGAAAGATTTATGGATGGAAAATGCGAAACTCATGGCAGCTCTCAGCGCAACAGAACAACGGGTCATTCAGTTAGAAAATCTCTTAAAATTTCAAATGTCCAACGCAGCCAACACTTTGCCGAAGTCTCACAACAATAATACAAGTCTACCTCCACCATCACAACACAGTCTCCCTCATCACCATTTTTCAACCTAAGAAGAAATGAACATGATGTAACAAACAACGCATATCTGTACCTGTTACATTAAGTAGATCGATGGTGGCGCAAAACATATTTTTAATATTTGAAATGGTTTCTATCTGTAATTGAGCAGCTATACATAATATACATACCTAAGTCGTGTATCCGCAAATTTAAAAATTAAACTTCGCGAAATATGTATGTCAATAATGGTAACTAACGCTAATTAATTAAGCAAAAGAAACACAGGAAGTGAAAAAGCTATTTAGGTAAGCAAAAAATTATGCCAGACTTATACTAATTTATTATTGTCGTACGTACATAACTTAGATTCCAACTTCATTTGGTTTGACCAATTATGCAAAAACGTATGTTGTAAATGGTTATAGTCATTTCTAAGTTGCCTGATTTCAATATATTTGTTCTTTCATATTTCGTATCAAGTTACAAACAGTAAAAATCGAACAAAACTTGACGTTTACCATATTATATAGTCGTTAGTGATAAGTAACTCCAAGTGAATACAAGCAGCATCTGAAGCTGTTTCTGTTTGTACGTCCATATCCATCTAAGAACTGAAATATTGATGAACCAAACCAAATATAAATACACGCCTACATAATACGTAGTATATATTATATGTATATTAGACGTAAGTAATAGTATATAAAATTATATTATTATTTAAATTATTTCACATTGCATGTCGAACAAAAGGTGATATTTCTAACTGAGGTTTAATAGAACATTATGAACTGTATTGCGCAACTATTCCGAACGCGGTTATTGTAGCTTAATAATAATTCTACTTGCCTTGACTTGGAAGGCTATGTGAGTTTTTTGTATGCAAGCGATTTCTTTTACGCATTTAGAGCTCTGAATAATAATGATAGGAAATGTACGTATAGTTCATGCGCCCACTGTTTGGCGAGACCATAATAATTAGTGCTACGATGAATTGATTGCTTTTTATTATTAGCAGAAACGACTCGATCAAATATTACGTATCTCATGGACGTGCTAAGAAGATTTTGAGTTTGATGCATATTGTACTGACTGTGACAGAGCCGTCACTTACTGTTAGATGAGTTAAATTATGAAATTATTATTATTTGTGTAGTTTCTAAAAGAGTTTTCTTTCACACTACCAAACTGTTCTCAACTGTGCTCAAATACTTCATTTTGTAGTTACGGTACACGTTAGGGTGGGTAAATAACTAATCAATAGCAATTTTATCGTTGCAAAGTAATAACAAGTGTCGAATGTGCCTCTATGTAAGCGCTCCTAACAAAACTATTATTATATTAACCAATAATACACAGAAGTTATCGCAGCTTAGTGAACAAACAAATCCATCCACTATTGTGCGCCTTGTTAAGATTAAAACTAGTAATATCTTCAGCATTTAAATATGATGTATAACTAAAACTACTACCTATTGAGCAACTTCATTTGAAAATTAATGTTAATTACATTTATAAAAATATTTACTGATATTACTAATACTAAAATTTGTTATTCATATATATTTACTTCTACAAATAACAAGAAATCATTCTCTTACATTACACGTTTACAATAAAAAGTTACATTACCGACTAAAATCTAAACCGTTCTAAATCATGATTTTTTGCCTTTTCAAGGCGTAATGATAATAACCATGCATTTTCATACAAAGAAGGAAGATTATAAAATAAGACAGTTTTTATTAAACGAACATCGGTCCAGCCATGTACACAATAAAGGATATTTACAAACTACAAACCGGAAGAGACTAATTTAATTAAAACTGCCAATCCACGCAAAAAAAGCATTTACCGCATTCATGAAAACAGTTGACAATTCATTTGTAGGATTTGGGTTTGGTACAGATTCGTTTTGCGGTCGGCGAACAGTGTTCTGCTTTTTCACAACGTCCGGAAGAACTCTAGCAACTCTTATCTTTTCATGATGTTTTTGTGCAGGCCAAAGTGTCCAGAAACTTTGTACAAACGTTACGCTGAGACCGGAAAACATTAGAAATCTGATTGCATTCAAAGTTTGTACTAATTACTAAAATATTGTTGCATTTTATACTTACAAAATCTCGTATTGTTCGTCTTGATCACTATTTGGGGCAATCCATATCAAGCTAACTCTCTTCTTTCCTTTGTTTGATCGATGGGTCATCGCACTATTCGGTTTTTGAAAGCAAGCTAGTCCTTTTGCGTTTTCTGGATCGCTCTCAGGAAGAAAACTGCCGTAACTTGTGTCTTCACCGTTTTTTCGGACCATAACTAAAAATCCTTTGAACATAGTATCAGTCAAAGAACTGAGATTGATTCTGACTGACTGACCACCAGTTACATTTACTTTGTCCAAGTCTACATAAAATGGACATGGCTCGTCAATTTTTGATGCAAAATGCCCCGGAACCATGGTGTCACATTTCGACTCAGGAGCTCCCGTACCAAAAGAAGTTACTACTGAAAAATATGTTCCGACGATTATGAAAAAGTTAATGAAAATTTGGAAAATGATCTTCATGATTATTTTCAATTGAACTTAGGATTGAATCTAATCTGCAAGCTGCTTGAATCTTCGACACCTAATGAAGGCTGCAATCGACTGACGAACTTATGTGTTCTCCAAGGTGTTATCAACGAAATTCCCAAAAGAAGTCCGATGACAAAGTCCTCAAGCCGTCGTTCCAATGTGAAAGAAGTCCTTTAACAGGGTTAAGGTTAGGAGGTACACCTTTGGAGTTGCAGTCCTTTACCTTCACCTTTCGTTGTAAAAATGTCGCTATATAAACGTTAAGATATCTAAGAGACTGATTTGCATTGTCAACAATTTCAATATTAATACAAAACCAAAGTAAGGTTCTTGACGTTTCATCACCTAACAATGACTTCATTTCTATACATTTCTACCTTTTCAATGAAAATAAAATAGTAGCTACTTACTCGGCCAAACAAGGGCAAGGGCAGCAACAAAGTATGAAACGGTATATTTATATGAGCCTTTATTATTAAACGAACATGCCGAAAACAAATGCAAAGGTAAAGGTTAGGAGATTATTCAACTGTAACTTCCTTTAAAAACACCCTTTCTATACACATACTTGCTTAAAGCAGTTTAAACTGACCATGATACTTAAACTGTGAGAATGCACTATTATTGCTAAAGAACTATACAATATAATGAGACAAAAATAGCAGTAAAAATACCCACAATGCAAAGTAAATATTAAAATTTTTACTTTCATTTCCATTTGAACGTGCAAAACCGAAATGTGAAAAGTATAAAAATTATACAGTACCTAAAGTGATAAACAATTTAGTGTGCTCACATAAATTAAATTTTATCTTATGCTAGACTAGGTGCTTATCAGTTTATGGCACTGTAATTCTTAACGAGTGATCATTATAGTGACTATAGGCATACTGGCATTCTATACTACAGAGACACAACCAGACAATGCATTATAATGGAAAAGTTATTAAATAATTAACTTTGTGTCATCATAAAATTGAAAAGTAACAATTCAAAAATTCACTTCAAGATGTGAATAATAGTAGCTAATGAAATGGGCACTTGACATTCCGATGTCAAAGTCAAAATTACTACAATGGGCATTTTCTACGACTACCGTCATTAACTCTTTCAACAAAAAGGATAAGTCGCTTTGTATTGTACTCGATTTAACTACTCATACTACTCAAGGTACTCAAACGACTCTAGGTAGTCTCAAGCCATAAAATAGTATATTATGTGCTACACGCACTTTTCCGTTGTATGAGTATGGAATTTTTAACAAAAGGCATGCCTTCCAACAAAAAGTAAAAGTTCGTTGCATGGAATCAATTTCTTCACACGAGTATGAACACATTTATGACTTTGTCAATCTTATATGAAATGGAAGATTTATTGCATTTAATCAATGTACAAATAGTCAAATATAATAATCTCTGTATATGAATAACAACATACTTTACAGCATCCAACAGTTTAGCAACCCTCGACGAATTGTCTTTTACGATAACGGTGTTTTCACAAACATATGATACATACCGAAAATTAAAAAGGACGCAATGATAAGTAACACAGCTAGAAATGCGGAAGATTGATTTTCTTTACGAAGCGCTTTTAAGTCATTTTCCTGGTCTTGTAATATTTTCCGGAGCGACTCAACATCTTTTTCTGTAGCCGTTCTAATAAAGAAAATACACCAAATTATGCCTCAGTATGAGTGAGATTACTAATAGTGAAACAACTCAGCAAGCCACGCCAAAAATGTAACTTGCCAATTGCTTGCACATAGTATATCAGTAAACAAACTACATATTACATGAATAAAGAGAGTCAGTAGTAACTAGTGAAGCCACCAGTGCAGTGCCAGTACATGTAACATTTTATGCTTTTCATGGCTACGTCGTGTCGGTCGTTAAGTACATTAAAGCGTATAGTTTAACTAAAGGAGACTAATTGTAACTAGTAAAATACTAAATGTTAACAGTCATGTAGTGTAGGTCTATTACCGCTCATCCTCCGTCATCGGGCGAAATCGTAAATTCTTTTCTAGGACTTCCAAACGATGGTAACATTCCTTCAACTCCTCCTCTGTTTTATCAAGCTAAAAAATTAAAAACATTTCACCTATTTCACAAGAATTGGGACACCACCATGTTTTGTCATGAACCATACGAACTACAAAGAATACAAGATATAAACAAAATCTGCAGATATGCACAACATGACAAAACCAACACCACAAGTAAACAGAACACAATTACAATATATTGTATACAAAATCAAGAATGAACATTAACACACAGCTTGCCAAAAGAAACGCTCATAAACGACACACAATCTCTAATTAACATACCTCAGACATCACGGACCTTCCTTGTCCTTTGTTAGCCATTTAGATACCGACCGACCCGAATGCGATTCCAGAGATACCTAGATAAAAATCGTGAGAAAAGAGCATTGTGACAGTGACTGATAACAGACGGACCAACAGCTAAAGTCTGTCCTTTCCCATCCCATTTCCGCTTTTTCTTATTCTAAGTAAGAATAACAATAATCTATACTTCTTCTCATACAATACATTTATATTATACACAGGATAGACAGCTATCGAACGAATAGATAACATAGAATGACTAGACTCATTATTAAGGTGCATTTGCACATTTACGACTAATAGACACTAAGACTTCCAGTTTTATACGTTGCTACATTTACTTAGGTTTACGTTGCTGCACTAATTGCCACGTTGGCAATGCAAGTCTAAGTCGTAACGTGTTCTGTGTTTATACATCTGTAAAATGCATATGGCGACGAAAGGAAATCGAAACAGAAATCAAGATTAAGGCATGCATTGCATGCAACGCTGTTATTGTTACTGCAGCAGCAAAAAGAGTTTCCTACTTTCCTATATGTCGTGAACACCCAAAACTGTATAGAGAATCTTAAACCTTATAATTAATTTCCTATGTTTAATTGTTCCTCCGAACAAACCGAACCAAGCATACTCTCCTATGTCCTATGTAACAAGTTAATAGGACAAGCACACTAAAAAGAAAATTACTGCTTTATTTATTGATGTTTTTACAATGGCAGCTTGTCACCTGCGAATTCATTACACAGATTTATTCAACCCGTTTCCTTTTTCCGTAAATATCAATTTACGCTCGCTATGTGGAATAAACTAGCCGTCATATCAGGAAATAATATCTCACTAGAATCCGACTCATGGTTTTAATACGAATCGTACAAAATGAAATACACGTGAATTCTATTCTAAGTCTTATCTTATCCCAAGTGAAATTTTAGCCTACGATTAAGATCCGCATTTACTGAATGAAGTCAAACAGAGATTATCCTGAATGCATGTACATTTTAAGCTCTACATATCCATAAATTTTTTGTTTGCTTAGATGCAATGTTCACTCACTCAAAACATCCCTTATGTTCGCACAAGTCGGTACTAGGAAACCCGTATATAGGAATATCCTAAACGTGTTTCAGTGTTCTATTATGATGAAGAAGGATACACACGGCACGAGCTTTTAAAACGGAGAGAAGATATGAGACGGTATTATTATGTCTTTGTCGTTCTATATTACAAGTTTACAACTTTCAAGCCAAGCCATATGTGATCCAATTTCTCTGGAAATGTGTGGAAGCTTCAGTTAAAGTTAAAAGAACTAGTTCTGGTTGGTATGGATTTCTTACATTTCGTTTTTTACTCATGCCATATAGACACAGAAGACTCCAACGAGAGAACCGAACGTACATATATACGGAGAAATGCATATACATATATCTAAAGCACCGCATAAATATAGACAGGAGGACAGAATGATGAACGGAATGATGTTAGTATACTTTAAAGCTAAAAACGTACACCGTACACATATAAATGCAGCACTAAAGCAAACTAAAGAGACACATGAAGACACACACTACTACAACTGTAGTTTTACGTTCGGTTCAGTGTGGGATCATTATTAGGTTTCTGCATACTGCCAAATTCTAATTTTAGGTGCTTTGTCCATAAGATAGACATAAGAAAGAGGTTTAACTTTACAAGCTCAGTTCTATGCCGCTGTTTTCCTACTGTAGAACTGAGCTGATTTTATTCGGAATCTCATCTCTTCACACGGTAAGCATATCACATGCATTGTGCTGCACTTAAAACAACTCAAGACAAAGAAGCAAATCCATCCATTGCTGGCTGCACCGGTTCAGTCTTAACTTTCTCAGTGTATTTCGCTATTCTTATCCGTCTTCTTTAGATTATTGTGTGTAGAGTAGAGTTTCAGATCTATAATACGACCACAACGAAAGTTAAAAAGGACGCACTGCTACTAAACAGCGTATTTAACCTACAGGTATATTTATTGTGTCAATGTAAGTAGATTGATATTATTTATAGACCTTAACTATACGAATGACACAGCCCGAAGAATTTGCTTTAACTACTATACTAATTAATGGTAAGTCAGTGAAATGTGTAAGGGAAAGTTAATTGCGTGAAACTATACAAATACAGATATACTACAAAGAGTCAAATAAGTAAAGTTACTCGGTTGAATCAAGCAATAAAGTGTTTGTCCTGTCTCACTTCGTGTGTTTTGATTGTAACTCCACACGGAGATTTAAAAGTGAGTGAAATGTGCCCTTTAAGGGATATTTGCTCCTAATGCGAAAGTGAATTCTGTGAATGCATACACTTGTGATTAGTTTTTGTGAAAGAGTGCTTCTCAGCTATTCCGTTCTCACTCAAGTAGGCTGCATGTACTTTTATTAATTCTTCCACAACCTACAGTGCGTGAGAGAAAAGGAAGACACTGAAGACTGTGAAATAAAGTCGGAAGATCAAGATACACAAATCTTTCCTGCTCTAAAAAATCTATTTTATGATTTCAATATAAAGTTTGGCATCAGTTCAAGACATAACCGGCTAAACTAAAATAAAAATCTATCTATTCTATACTCTACTCTTCATAACTTGCATTACTATTCTTTACGAAAACGAAACCTACAAAAGAAGTTTTTCCGCTGATACAGATTTAAAGATTCTGTGCGAATGAAAAGATTTTATTGACCAAAGAACAAGACGTATATAAACTTGCAACTGTAAATCATGTGTCTCATCATCATTGTTTAGTGATTGTGAAAGGTTGGCTATTCTTTAGAATGGCACAAACAAGCTCAAGATGAAGTACGGTGTTTCTAGTTTTGTGTAGGTGACAAAATGTCAAATCAAGGACCAGGAGGACCGCCGCGTTGGCATGGACCTCCAGGTCATGGGCACAGTAGGTCTCCATGCCCATCACCTTTCCGAGGACCTCCGCCACCAAGACCTGGATGGGCGTCCCCGATTCCACTTAGAATGACACAATCCCCACCACCGTTTCTTATAAGGTTGTAATCTTGTAATCTATGTCCCTGATAAATTTGTACTTAACAAATCTTAACATAAAATAACTACCTAAATCATAATTTCGTTATAATGATGGTATACTAAAATTACATGCATGCGCCATAGTCTCATTAAAATATTTTGCGTATAATTTTGCCTAAAACTAAAATTTGTGTGTGTAAATTCGGATCATTAAATGTTAAAAGGTAGCTATTTCTATTCAGTTGATTGTCTCAGGTTTTTTACGTTAATTACACATTTTATATGACTTTTAGACCAATGGTGGGTGGTCAGTCACAAATGGGTCCTGGGTCGCCAAGAGCAGGTTCCCCAATTCCACCTTTTGGGCCACCACGTTGGAGCCCAGCTCCAGGGGGACCACATCATATGCATATGCCAATCCCTATGACACCACCTCCTCATATGATGCCACAAAGACCATTTTTTCGACCAATTATTCCAGTAAGGACTAAATCACTCACAGCATTCCATTTGTATAAAAATATTATTACAAAACGTCTGTTCTATTTAACTTCAATTAGAGCCCAAGTCCACCTGTTGGTTTACCAACAATGCCGCAGGAAGGATATCAAGATGTGTTCAGCCTTCAGCCATCTTATGACATGGAATTTGTTTATCCACCCGGCATGGATCCAGATAGCATGAGAAGACACCTTTCAATGCAATCTCTACAAGAGGATGAAGATGGTGGGCTTACAACAGCTCAAATCATAGCTGCTCAATCTCAGGATTACGTTGATGAAAGATTGGCCGAGTACCAGGCTACAATCCAGCATTTACAAGGTTCGCCATGCAGTTTTTATAATTATTTACTACATAGCCGCATCCTTTGTATTGTCCTAAACTTATATGAATACAATACATTAAACATTACACAGCCCATTATTTTCTGAGCATACTAATAGCTTGTAGGACAGTTTTAACAAGCTGTCAGAGTGTAAAGGAAGCATAAAATAATATTAACCGTTTGTTTTTAAAATTCTCTTTTTTCACTAACTGTCACATACTATACAATTACGAAAATCACGACATATCGAAAGACTCCATATTTTCTTATGGTAATAATAATGACTAAAAACGCGTACAGGTAAGCAAAAATGAGTTCTCTAGGTGAAAGACAATGTTACACGGCATGAACGAAACAGGCTCTTGAAAAATCCAAGTTCCTGTAATATTAATATTATCTACATACTACCTGCAAGCGATGAGACTAACAATAAGAGACAATAAGCCGTCTTTTTAAAGGCCATGACTCCATGAGTACACACCTTTCCCATGAGTATAATGTACTGTTAAGTGCATAACCAATATCAGATCATGATGCTAAAAACTAAATAAAAAATTATCTGTAAAGAAAAAAGTTCTGAAATATAGTTCTGGAGAGAAATAAAGTTATGTGAAAGAATCACCTTTGAGTCATAAAAATAACTGTGTCATTATCTGTATATGTAATTACTGTTAGTTTACTAAGTTTACTTACATAGCAAAAGTGTACAAAAGTGTATAATGTTTGGACAAACAAGATAAAAAACATTACCAACAATGTGGTATCGGGTCAAGTTTCCTTACTTTTCCTATTAAAACTATGAGAGTTAAAGAGTATACCTCATTTTGAATGAACTGTGTCGTAAAAAACGTAAAACTTAATTAAAAGAGATTGAAATAAATATATTCTTTAGTTTTACTACTTGTTCACAAATAGTAAAGCTTATTATTGTCAACGTGGATATGCTATTTCTAGATTAACTACTAAAATACTAACCCGTTACTGTTACATAATACTAAATCCTTGTAATGCACTGCAATGTATGCAACACATCTTCCAAATCGTCTAGCGAATATTATGTAATGTATTATACGACAAAATCCTGCAATACACTATAGTGACACGGTTCTGTATGCACAGTCATTCACATTTTACATATTATACAAAACGTGACATCAGATTAAACAAAGTTTGGAACATTATATATAGGAAGTTAGGAAGTATCTGTGTATATATATAGGAAGTTTCACTACACGTATTGTATCTTACGAGTGAAAATTACATAGCATGGTTAGAATTTGATGGGCTTTTGCCAAAATCTGTCTAAAAGGAACAACTGTTTTCACACAGCCACCATGGAGTATAAGGTGCAACAAATCAGGAGTACTAGTGTACTTGTACTTGTACTTACTATAAGATGCCTACGATGTCATGAAAAACTACGAAACAAACACCAGGCAGTACGTACCGTTACATGCCGACTACCGTCGCATGCCCGGCATGCCGTAACAATTTTATCCCTACAGAGTGCTGCTGAATTCTGATTCTCTGTGTTTCAGATCTTTCACAGCATATTATTACCTATACACAAGCAAAGGATACAATATTTATACCTACATACTTATATATACCAAGTCTAGGCAGAAGTACCTTACATAATATTGTATAATTAGGTGTCTAAGACCAATAGGATAGTAGTAGTAGTATTTCTGTGCACATTAAAAGTACACTTCACTTCTATCAACAGCAATCTTCAGATCTAAATATACATGCATTCATACTACACGTATACACAAACATATACAGAAATGCCAATATTACACAACAAAGTGGTTCTCATCTTTTAACGTCTCCACTCCACTAACTACAGCACGGCAATGAATTTACTGCTGCATGCAATAGTTAAGTTTTCGCATTTAGAGTACACATTCTACACGTCTAAAATATTGCTGCGCTATACAGCAGCCGCAGTAATAAGAGAAGTAAACACTACACTAGGACGCACCGTATTTCTTCAAAAAATGTGTCTGGATCTAAAATTCGGTCTTGCATCTATGAAAATCTGTATTATGTTATACTAGCTATACATAGAAGTATCTTTAGTTCCATCTAAGGGTAAACATGCATATAGTAATGGGTTCGGTTTTATAAAAGAAAAAAATTATATTGTAGCTTTAAAAATTAATGTAATGCTCAAATATTTTGTACATTATCTAGTCATTTCTTTGTACACTCCATGAACCGAAAACCCTCATTTTGATATTTGAAACTAAAGCTTAATTTATACGATAATAATCAATAAGTCATAAGTTAACTTATTCCACATCCACACCACATCTGCAATGTTTCACAGGATTACTTGTTCTACATAATATAATCTTTTTTTAATTGCATACAAAAATGCAGCTACAAAATTTTATAGCACACAAAAATGTTAACGTTTGGCAGGATTTTAAGACGGGGAATAGCTGTTATACCACTTCAGCGGGGAAACTGTGATTCAAAAATCTGTCCAGAAGTTATTTCATAATAAACATTTAATTTAATTATGAAGATAAATAGCAAAACAACAATTATTTACACCTAATCGATTCCATATGAATCGATTGGTACTAATACCACATTTTTAACTATCACAGTTAATGAGATATTCCCCGTCTTAAAATCCAGCCAAACGTTAACATTGCCAGTATAAACATTTTAGCAAACTCTGCTTTAGTAGAGCTTGTAAAAATGTATACATGCTATAAAATTACCACCCTTAAAATAGACTAAAGACAATTGGTAAATTATTTACTATATGCTCCATTAATAAAGGGCTAATTTGTCATAGTCATATTTATAAATATGAAATATATTTGTAAATAAAATTATTAAAAATAATTTCAAAGCTAACAGCTGACTGATTAGATTCTAGATTGTACTTACAAGTTTTCTCTGGAGAGGAAGAGGAGGCTTTTTACAATGTCAACTTCAGGTCAGATTTTGAGTCGGGAATATCTCGTTAACTGTGATAGTTAAAAATACGCTATTAGTTAAAGTACCAATCGATTCATCACACGAATCAAAGAATGGATTGTGCGCAACAATTTTTGTTTCCTTGTTTATTTTCCAAATTTAATTAAAACTATGTACGTACCTTTGATCTTCCCTGTGAATCTTGTTTTTTATCCTTCTCCGTGTGCCGGGGGAAATCCCCAAAAGTGGAAAACAAAACTAAGAATGAAGGAATGAATGAAATCCTCAAATTAAATTCTCGGTAATTTGTACTTTCCCATTTGAGCCAAGGAGTGTAAAATAATGGCGAATCAGCAGAACGGTTGGGGTTTAGTAAGAACTTTATGTTGAGAAAATAATTTTTGTCTCACACTCACAAAGATACTTAAACTATACGCATACAATACATATCCACAATCCACAATATCCAGCCATATAAACACTAAATAAAGTTATACAACTTATATTATGCAAACAAATACAGGAGAAAGACCGCATTCTGTATGTATGGCTTTACGATTTACACTTTTAGCATTTGTATTCCTATGTAGTCTGTTTTATTTATTCATTGTTTGTTTTTTGTAAATGTGGATTATGCTATGCTTTGTATATCATATTATTGCTCTTGATATTACGTAATCTCCAGCAGTATACGTAATCGCAATCGCAATTCTGCGACCTGTGATTGGTGAATGTAAAAGTGATGGATGAAAACTCGCGCATTTAAACTGAGACACATTCACATGAAATACACACTACACATCGCATTGCATATTTTGTGTTATTGTGATCGTGCTAAAAAAGTAAACAGTAAACATTGAACATGGCAAAATAATCATAATCATAACATACCTACCTTTAAAACACGTCAATCACGTCATGCATAGTTGGTTACTGGAGCAAGTGGATATAGACTGCAATGCATACTGAAAATACACGAGGCACACTCAGTTACCAACTCCAGCAGCTACTTGTATAATCGTCTTTCTTTTGCTCACACAAAATTACAGATACCTACTTTGTTGTACCTACAGTATGTAAAAATACAAATTATTTAAATTGAGAAACAAATATATTTTAATCGTTTAATTTTAATTGGCCAGAAGAAGTGAGAAAGATATAAATGTAAATACAGTAAGTGTGACGACAACCATAAGCCAAGTAAGCAGTACCTTAAGAGTACCTTCATCAACCACAAACTATTCTTATGTGTGTACTTTCTTTCATTTTGCACTACTAATTGCAAAAATTAATATTGAGTATATACCTATTACACATTATGTAACATTTGATTTTTAAATTATTGTTAACACAAATCAGTTAATTTACTTATTGTATACATAAGTAGGAATCCTTGATCTATTCAATGTAATTTTTTGCTACATATATCTTGTAATTATATATTACAGTATGTGTGCATGTCTCAGTATTTAATTTACTCGTTCATTCATTATTAACACCGTAAGTTGTTAAGCTCGTAAGCTCATAATCTGTATTTTTGAACAGGAAACCGCATTTCCTTAATATGGCTAAATAAATGCACCAATTACTACTAAACCATAACCCAAACCAAAGGCATATATTTACCACAAAGCTAATTCCGATGAAGAATATTATATGGGTATTACCCACAAAATAAACGCATTATTACTACGTTACTTATATTGGTGATTCCCTGAGTCATCATCGGGCATAACCACAAGTGAGACCCAGAACATAAATAAATATGCAAAAATAATATTACATAATCATTACGGATTCAAGAAGTCAATTAACTGAGTCCATCAAGTAACTGATTGATCATTTCAACATAGACCCAGTCGTCGGGAAAATTGTTCTATTCAAAACGGAAGGTATCCAGTACAAGTTTCAGTACCTGATTAGTGATTACCTTCTTAACTCTGCTGAACTGAAATCAACACGTTTGTGATGTTAACAGCTAGTCCTTTAACAGTTTCCGTCCAGCCACTCGACCAGAAGTAAATTAACATCTTTTTTCATAATTCCTCACTATTTCATTCAATTGCATTGCACTAATATTCATTAGTTTGTACATATCGTAATAATGCACAGCACATACACAAAATAAAATGAATTAATTCTGTGTCTTTTATACACGATGATATTATTTACAAATATTGTGGTGTAGACACTCAGACAGAGATGTCAATTTATAAGGCTTAAAAAACGAAAAATGTATATTAGGTACATAAAAATATATCAATACATTATATAATTTCCTGATAAGCTAATATAAAAGAAGTGCATAACCCAGTTTGAAAAGTATATAAGTATTTGAATCGATTGTAGACCATAATATTGGTAAATAGATTGTATGCAAACTTGCACACTTTTTTGCAGTGTGGCTTTTTTATTATTTCAGGCGTAAGTGTACAAGTTATGGAGCCGCAAAAACAAAACTGAGATATAATATTATCAGTAAGATACTGAAAGAGATTGATTGAAAGAGAGAGACACATTGAAAGTGGATACAGTACTACAGTACACATCTGTACACAGTAAATCTACTTCAATATGTATTGTATTTATTTGCAATAGTATAGGTGCCACAAAATGCAGTAAGCACTTCTTTAAAAATTATTCAGATTTCAGATGAATACTTCCTCAGTATGATTATGAATTAGTCAAACAGGCTATGGCCACATTAGGCCATCGCACATGTGTGCGTGTGCACTTTTCACATAAATTAACTTGATTGATGTTTGTAAGCATATCATTTTAATTTCTTGATTTTTGTAGCACATGTTACACTTGCATCTGTAAATGTAAATAGATACTATTTATAAACACAGAGATCTTTTATTCAGCATTTGATTAACATTACACGCTTGATCAAGTATAAACAAATATGATTGAATAGGTATGAATTCAGTAATCTGTGTTAATCTTAAGTTGTATATAAATGAATATATACATAATATAGAAAACTGAAATACACTTAACATCAAACATTAGTCTCATGATTAGCAAAATATCATGGGTCGATAGTGAGACCTATATATACAAATGTATACACTTAGCAGAGAGATCTGCTCACACTCGCACCATTTTGGAGTAAAGCTGCAATTCAGTTTTATATAGGTCGCCTACAAATTACAATTAGCTGACGGAAATGGGTGAGGCTGACGTTTAGTATTGGCTACGTTTTACTTAAATACGTGATATGCTCATTCAGTTTTTGCTTTACTATTTACACTATTTTTGGTTGTGTATATACATAGCTTAAAGTCAACTTCAAACTTCCATGCTATAACACTCACACATTTTTGTATACAAAAGTATATAAACTTTTCTCATTACCAATTATTGACATTCTATGAAAGTAGGTACTTAAATGCCAGGATAGTTCTCTTATTACATAATATTATTTGTTTGTTTGATGCAGCTCATAATGCGGCTTTAAGTACCTATGTCAATTTTTGTACATTGAATCACTTGCATTTTACTACACTGCACTGCAGAAACATTTTATGAGTTTTAGAATACACTTTTATATAAATGCACTTTGCATGTAATGTAATACATACATTACTCTCTGCATGGTATATTACATCATTACATATTGAAAAGTGATTGTATGTTTATAACCAACTCGAGTGAAGTGCAAAAAGACATTCTTTTGGGTGCTAGTTCAGCCTTCGTGCAGAAGATTGCAAATTAAGCCACATTGTAACGCAGGCAGACTAGATTTTATTGTGGGTGTATACTGTACTGTACCGTACATATATTTTATGTTGTACAAATGCATGCATTGCAGTTAAAATGTAAAGTACATAAAATATGTGCATACATCCTGTATAGTATCGGTATATTATGGTCACAGTCACTCACATTCATTAAACATGGCATTTATTTTACCAGGAATGAGTAATTAGTAATTGAGGATATGCTGTGCAATGCAATCTAATATGGAAGGTAATAAAATAAAATAATCCCGAATCTTCTTTTAATACAGTAGTGAGCATATAAGTAGTCTTAAGTTACAACTATAAGCTGTGTATATAATAGTAAATGGAAATGCGTACATTGTCTAATCAATGTAAGTGTACAAAGATTGAACATTGGCTTTCAACAAAATGAATTAAATGACAAAGCTTTATAAGTACAATGTATCATAATAATGTAATTTTCGCCCAACACTCGACTACTCTATCTTACTACATGTGTTTATAGGTTAGCGCAGAACGCAAAGGCGAGAATTTTTACGAGGGTTTTGGATATAATTATGGCTATAGACTTTAGGCATCTGCACTTCCATATATGCATTCAGGTTATAATTACACCCAGGAAAAGCTTAACTATTAAACTCAAAGTAGCTACTAACAGAATTTTGCTATTCTTTTATAGTTTACTATAACCATAATAAATTCCAAATTGATTTATAACTTTGAAAGTTAATGAATATACCTATTAATTACCTAACTAAATAATGTATTAGGCAATTTTTACTACAACCTACCTAATCAAAATTGTTCAATGTAAAAATACTTACGTTTAAGTATTTATGAAAGGGCAATTTCGTATGTCAATTCGAAAAATCAAAATTATTTTGTAAGCTACCGAAAGAATGTTTTCATTCACAAAAATCCAGTATAATCTAGTAAGCAAAATTCTACTTTACATCTTGTACAAAATGTTTTACATGTAGGTTCACATTACTTTTAGCATGTGATGATGGCGACATCACAAAAGTACAATTTTAAGGAAATACACACTTACCTCGTACTGATACCGGCACTAGCCATTGTTTTATTACTAATGATTGTGTTATTATTGCACGAAACGAACCACCACATCATACCATCGTCATTGAACATAAGAGTTTAAGTATCCATATAATAAATCTGCAGATATAATCTCCCTCCATAGTTGTAAGCTAAAAAATATTGAGCATAGCGAATAATCCTTCGTCTGCATAAGTTCAAGTCACAAGTTTCTATTTCTACGCTTGGTACAACTGAAATCGTAGTATGTAAAATAGATTCTACGATTTTGCAGTTTAAAAACAGCATTCGATCTGACTTATGGCCATGAAGCGCTTGCATATTATAATATATTTGCATAAGATTAATATGGTTTGCTAAGGTAAAGCTAAGGCAAAGAAAATAATTATATGTTATTATGCAGCTTATATCCCGGTATGCATACCTATGTCATTCCTTATTATTCAAACTGGTTCATAAGGAGGTAAATACCATGTACAGATATATTGATCAAATTGCAGAGTGCAGGGGTTTGCAAATAAATGATCATTAGGTAATTGCATCTGTGGTTTGATTCTAGACCTGATCAGACAACTCTGTGAATTTTAAGCTCATTATTGTTACCTACGAAAAATACTATTGCGCTAGCTCAGTTACTAACTAAGCATACAGTTAAGTAACATAATATTCTGTTCCATGTATATTAATATACGTAATAATATGTAAGTACCTATGTAGAATATGATAATTATGCTCTGATTATGTTATTCAAACCTGCAGGAAGATACTTGCATTACTCACATTAACGCATTAAACTTGCCATTAGTAATTCGTGTCCAGAACCGCATGATTGGTATAGTTGGCAGATAGTTTATTGGTATAAATTGGTTGTGAGTGTTCTCGTCTCACGTCTGATCATTTGATCACAGCAGGCATCCAATTCAATGTACAATCTGCAATTACCAGCGCAATATTTCTCATTGCCACTGCGCTTGAACTGCATTAACAATTGTTGTATTAAATATGCATTTAGCTCACAATCATGTACAGTGGTGCATGATTGGTAGCAATTTTTTAACAACAAACATGTCCCATATATCTTTTCGTATTGTATCTACTAGTACTTATTGTTTAAACATTTTCTCTTAGCATTTTATTTAGTATACAATGTACTATATCAAGGTATATACAAGAGATAATAGATAATAGATAATATATAATACTCTAATAAACCTTGGTACTATATGTACAGCATATTCAGATAAACCATACTTTATTACCCTATTTGCTATTAGCATTTTATATTGGACAATACACAACTACTGTAAAAATTTTCAACTTTTAGTGCTACGATTCAGTTTATAATGTGTGCGTAGCTCCGTTGTCCATATGTTCTCATGGGTGCGTATAGACATTCTTAATATATATAATGCAGTATATATAGGCATTTTAGGCATTAGCCCATGGGACCGAAAAGTTGAAATGCGTGTACGCACAAATGGGTATTATTTTAGACAGGCAGTGGTAATTGGTATCTTCTGCCTGTACGAATGTTCACCTCGGGGTCAAAATACACAAAGAACACGATTACAATCAAAACTCTCCCAACCATGCAATGCATGTTATCATTGTAGATAATTTCCTGAACAGTTTTTAATAGAGAGTTAAAACTTGTAAATATTACACTTATACTGTTGTAGAGTCATTTTAATTATATTTCCATGTAGACACATGCACAATATGTGTAAGTGCATTATTCATTATCCGGGCATCTGTATATAATTAATTTTACACACCACATGTGTATTATTTGTACATGTAGTACGAATACGTTTTACACGTGTGCATAATTATTATATACTAATCTACTTAATATTTTGAGATTCGGTTGCAATTATTGTAAATGTGCAATATATTGGGTTATGATATGAATTATGAGATGAAGGAAAAATCGAAGGTTGTCTGCTGTGTCTAGTAATAGAAAGGTCAGATTTGAAAGGTTAATTTGATTATAATTACAAGTTAAATTTTTCTCATTTTTAACATGAATAGAAACATTTGCATGAGCGATTAGCTGTTGAAATGTAGAAAGTACATTATATGAAATAGATAATTAAGGAAATAGGATGATACATTGAGTCTAAAGATAGCTAAAATAAATGCTACTATACTTACTTCTGTGTTTGTGACTACTAAATTCAGCCATTAAATTGTGTAATGGTGATTAAAAACTCACCCGAAGTGGCGCACGATAGGCGACTGGATTTTGCAAACACATAAGCAGAAAATGACACACGCGAACTGATACTACCTAATTAGAAAACATAAACGATGCAATTTGTTGTCGCGAAGTAGCTTGTTCGTAGATGTCAAAGGGGATGTGCAATCTTAAAGCCAAAGTCATCAATTAGTCCATTTCAGTGTAGGTCACATTACAGTTTGTGTCACTACTAAACTACCTTATCTTTAGAAATGAGTGTACAGTTTACTGTATATTGCGAACAAACATGATAAGAATAAGTATTAGCCAAAACTTTGTTTATCTGCAATTAAATCTGACTAGATTTAGATTGAAAGCAAACTATAGTAAATAAGTAAACACACGAACAAGACACACATTGACATAACTAATAGGAGTATCTGTAGTAGTATCGGTCTTATTTAGTAAACTCATAGGGAAATGGTAGAAATTAGTGAGGTAATAAATAATTAGGAATTACTGACCCTGGCTTAATCGAATAACGAACATGCCAATAGACCCATTCATTTTATCTCTTTCTCAGCTATTTACTTTCGTCTCTCACAGTCAGTTCATCTCAGTCTCAAAATAAGTATATGATTAAAATCATAACCCCAATTCATGTCTCTGTATCCTTTCATAGTACTCTTTCCTTGGTAAACTTCCAAATAAACATAACAACCACACCACACACATGCAATGATGTTCTCAGGAGGATGTAGGTACTTTTTATACGAATGAGTCTTTGTATTATTGTCTTGTATTTAAAATAAATTCTACACTCACAGATAGAACAAGTTTGTAATCTTTAAAACTTTCATGCAGGCGATAGTACCATAGGTAGTTTGATTTGTTATACTGTGAAGACAGAATATGAGTCAAACGAGTCAAACCGATTGCATCATTACCAAATCTTGAAAACATCCCTAGAATACAAATTGACATTCCCCTTTTCCTCACTTTAGAACAGAAAAAATTTGCACAGGTAGTCTCACCACAGGTGTAATCATTCCTTTTCTGACATAAAATTTCTATCCCTAAAATCTCAATTGTCATAGTGGCAGTGGTAGTATTAACGAGTTAAGGAAAGGAAGATGCAGAATTTGCTAATCTTTATCGTAGTTCCACCACTTTAACGCCTAAAACACACACCCCCACCCATATCCCTTGGTTTACGCCGCTGCACTCCAGTGGGCTAAGGGATTGGTAAAAGGTGGTGGTTTTCGTGGTTTACAAGTTAAAGGAAGGTTTTATTGCTTTGAAGAAGAATGTATTTTGGCATAATAGAGTAGTAGTAAGTAGGTACAGTACAACTTGCATATACACAGAAGAATATTACATACGCATCTTCCAATGTAAGCAAAAGAGCAATAATCAGTCACAACAGTAGTAGTAATGGCGCAAGGGTTGCAACGCAAACTGCATCATTGGTCTTTTAGTTGCATCCAAGTTTTCATAGTACAGTCATTTCATACATCCATACATGTATGTACACAGACAAGTGTATATAATTATGATGTTAAGTTGATACTCAAATCTCACAAAAAGCTGAGAGTAAAAGTACAAGCTGAAGTTGTAAGATAAGAATATTATTCAGCTTGCTCTTTTCGCTAAGAGTTTTGCCATATCTAAAAATTCTACTCCTTGGTTGCTTGACCATTCTAAATCTACCTATAATTCTGACTCTGATTTGGCCACGACTCCTTAAAGATATCAAAAGTACACAGAGACGATGATGATGATGGTGATGACGACGACCTATTTTGTTCGTTTCTGTGTATACTGAGAACATCTTTGTTTCTTCTCTTCTTGGCTTGCATTGCATTACTACACATAAGATAATAAATGTCCATTCTTGCTTTTCATTGAACAAGAATTTGAGTGAACATGAACACTATTACATTTGCATTTAATACACATACATGCAGTCTACGTATTGTGTAATGATATTCATTTTGTTCTCATACAAACCTTGTTAGTATACATACAGTTGGTCTTTGTGTGTGACCGTAGCCGTAGCCACGACTTGTACATATCTACTACAAGCCATCAAAATACAGAGACGAATAAGTGGAAGTCTACTTAGGGGTATGTAAAATGTAACATTTATAGTCTGGAGCCACCTTAGCTCTAATACTACTTACTAACTGTGTATACTCCACAGACTCCACAACACAAGGTTGAACTTGCCTAGGTAGACAAAGTAGACATTCTACACGATGGGATGTGATGTGATGGTGGTATGGTGGTGGTGGTGGTAGTAGTGCAATAATAGCGTAGTGGTCTTACGAATGTGTATGTATATACAAGGAGTAATAAAAACAGCAAGCATTTTACGTCCTTGCAAATAATCCAATAGTTTTTTGTGAAGCCTGTCCTGTCCACCCCTTCCTCCACTTCAGTCAAGTCAATTCAACTAACTCAAAGGAGCTTTCATTCAGTTGTGTTTATTGCGGCTTACATGCCGGTATATGATTTTAACAACGCTCAGCAATGAGCTTGTTCCATTGCTCACTCAATTTTTGTGATCGATTGACTCTGAGTTAATAAAGAAAATTGGTTGTATTGCACAGTGTATCTGAGAAGAAAAGGGTAATTTACCCAAGTAATAGGTTAGGTTGTTGTTAATATGGACAGTAACGGCACAGGAGATCCCACGGGGGATCCTCCGGATCCAAATGTGTCGGACCCGGATAAAAATCAGGCATTACCACCACATGGAAGAGAAAGAGATAGGAAACGTGCACCGGCGAGGAGTAGTCGAGATTCTCGAGATAGTGAAGCAAAACGCACTCGCTCACGCACCCGGTCTCAATCCAAATCACGAATTTTGTCAGAACGAGTTTTGTTTTATGAGCAGGTCTGGCAAGGTGCAAGATCTCCTTCACTAGAGCGTTCTGAATCCGCACCGTCCTCTGAGTCCAGTCAAACTTTGAGTGAATTTAGCAAAGGTGTGCAAGAGCTTGAGAAAAAGTTGGAAGAGAAGAAGAAACGGTTCGGAAGTGGAGATAACAGTGGTGGCCACTTATCGGTTTTTGAAAAAGTGAGTCTTCGAAGAACCCCTTCGAGAGAATTATTTCCGGATGTAACCCCAACTAAGTCACCTTCACCTATTTACATGAGCATGGAAAAGGATGCGGATGGAAAGAGACGTGTCGCAAGTCCTGAGATTCCATCGCTTATTCGGAAGAACACGGTTTCGTATGAAGAAGTTTTTGAGACATCGGTGGGAGAGGGTGGTGAAGAAGAAGAAGATGGACCAGAAAAGAATATACAAAAACCAGGAACTTCATCAACATCAAATGTTGAAGAAGTCTTCACCCGTACTCCTATCGGGACGACGAGCTCTTCCAGTAAACGCACCGTTGTAATGACCAAATATGAAACAAGTAGCCAAGTAATCCCAGGAAGATCTAGTATTAAGTATGAAGCTTTAGGGAAAGATGATTTAAAAGCCAGAAGTCGAACTCCTTCCGGAGATCCTTCAGATAAATCCTTCTCCTCCTCTGGGGCTAGCAAATTATCCAGTAGAATTGCCAAATATGAATTCTTGGGAATGACTGATGATTTACTTCGAAGTCGACATTCATCAGGAGATACAACTGCATCGTCTCGTTCTTATGGTGGTCTTTCACCAAGATTTGATAATATTGGTAGCCCTGCCTCTGGAAACGTCAGTTTTG
This sequence comes from Pogonognathellus flavescens, assembly GCA_019776165.1. Lineage (NCBI taxonomy): Eukaryota > Metazoa > Arthropoda > Collembola > Entomobryomorpha > Tomoceridae > Pogonognathellus > Pogonognathellus flavescens. Next base: position 91,098 of record JABASD010000045.1, on the reverse strand, counting down.
ACAAGCCTCAGAAGTTAATTGTTACTACCACTACTTCTGAAGTGAGAACATTCCGCATGACACGCTCACCTTCGGCTGGATTTGGCGTTGGAGAGTCTTCCTTTTCAACAGGCTCTCCTGCTGCCGCTTCTTCATTCCAGAAGAGATTTTCTTCTCCAGACGAGTCGCGACCAAGTTCCTCTGCTTCTGAAAAAGACACTGAACATGTAGATACCACTATCCGATCTTCCAAGAAAACCGAAGATCAAACAGATTTTACAACTTTGGAAAAAGAAATCCTAAAAGAGAATACCAGGCCCAGTTTAAAGCATTCCATACATGAATCACCTCTGTCGAGGCATTCCATTGAAGAAAAAATCAGCTCATATTCTTCAGTTAAAAAAGTTTTAGAAAGACCCACAGAAGGGGAAGATATCATTCGATCACATCAATCCACAGAGTGGTACACTGAATATAAATCTAAATTGGGAGGAAGATTTGACTCATCAGAACTCTCAAAGAGTGCCAAATCCAAAGCTGCATTTTTTGATTCCCACATTGCGGAAATTAAAGGCAAGAATACAAATTCAGCTAATACTATTACCATAATTAATATAATTGCCTTTAGTTCAGACGCTCCAATTAAATAATTTTCCATTGCTGCATATTCCAATTTTGAAAATCTTTATGTGCACTTGCACAGCTTGCACATGCTTACATGGAATATAAAAAGTGCTTAGCGCCTGGAGTAGTAAAATGTGCAATTTCATGTACTTTTTATATGCAGTTTTTATATTCATGTTACCTACTTCGACAATAATCGTAAACAACAAAATCATCTATGCACGAGGTTACTTTTATGAAGCGACAAATATTATAGTATGTGAAAATCTTGCCATCTGCGTGTACACGGTATTGCTTACATGCTCTAGGCATTGCACACTTATTGTTTTGTTGGTATTGTCTATATATCTCCATTGTGTTTACCGTACAGTTTACTTTACAAACCCAACTATACTTTACAACTTCGACTACAACTTAACACTTCGCTATATTGCAACATGCTAGTTATATTATGCATTTGTGACTGTGACTTTACAAGTACACGATTTCATATCTCGCTTTTCATCTAAGCTATTCATCAAGCCAGAATATTATGAAACTCCGTGTTGTAACATAGCAGATGATTACTTTTCCATACATTTGAGATTCTGACAATAGTTTTTGCAAGTACATTTCTTTCTTCGCCCTTATTTTAGTATTGAAGGCACCATTGAAACGCGTGTATGCGCAAATGAACAAGAAACATTTATATTTTAATCTGCTTTGCCAATGTATTATTATTTTATTTGTAATAGTCCCTATAGTTAATTGCGTCTGTCAAAAATTACACTCTTTAATCCTATGTGCAATGTATAAATTAATCATGACGAGGATATCATTTTAACATTCAAAGTATTATTTTGCACCATGTAAGTGCAATTGCAGTAACTACGTTAAACTTGCGTTAAACGTTTGATGTATGTAAAACGAGAGAGGGTGGGCTTCTGGATTTGTAATATTGTAAACTGTGCACAAGTGTTAAGTGTCAATTGATGAATGTCATGCATCAAGTGTCAAAACGAAATAGCCTCCTAGTTTTGTTCTGTTAACACTTCAGTTATTAGCAGATGGTTTGCGAAAATTACGAGTGAAATGACATTCAAAAATAAAACAGAACTGACTGACGGAACAAGAGACAGAAAATAATTTCTTTGTCAATGAGATAGACTTTTTCGGATTTTCTCAGTAACTATTATTATGCAGTTACACATTTTGATTGAAGATTATTCTATTATTCCTTTGATCTAAAATAGAATCTATGTATATATTATTACGCCGACATTTCAGGGAAGTGTTTGCAAAAAGCATCAAGTAGATCTTCTTATACGTTTTTTTCATTATTAAAGGTCTGTACTATAAAGTGTAAATCCGTTTACATAGTTTCAATCACACAGCATTGCACTGCATGCGAATTCCTTAATGGATTATTTACTCTGCTTTCCGTGCAGATAATGAGGCTTTGAATGTACAGAATCGAGAAAGCAACTATTTATTAGCTTGCTTCTTGTATTTCAGTTGAATTATAAGTAGTAGGATAGTGCTAGGCTAATAAAGTTTATGTGTTTCTGAGTAATATTTCAGAGCACAGCAGAGGACTGCAATAAGTAATGAATTTTACACAATGTATGTAAGTAGATATAATTTCTACAAGGTAAATTATAAAAAAAATATTTTGTTAGCATACAGATATGATCACAGGATGAAATTGTAGGGTATAGCTAAACCGCAAGAATTTATGTCTCTCACTTTCGCATTAAAAACAAGGATCAGTTTTTATAATAAATAATTGTGGGCAGGTCCAGAATTTTGATGTGCTGCGTTTGTGTGCAAGCTACATCAACATAATACATTTATTGTTTTATAGTATTCTACTCTGATTTTATGTATAAAGTAATCAGCCACGTATGCCAAAACTTTATTGCTTGGTAGTGATACAGACTATTACTATCGCCACACTTAAATTTGTCCACTTTTACAAAACCATTACGACTCATAGTCATATAAAATCAACGATATGGGTAAACTATCATGAGATTTGTTAAAAACAACGATCATTAAAGACATTAAAATAGTTTTGACTTAAGTTGAACATAATCAGGAATGCCATTTCCTTCACCTGCATTTGACTTGATTTTAAATGACTGTATGAGTAGTTGCTCTCAAAGTTCTATGTCTTTTAAATGTTCAACAGTTTCCTTTGTGTTGAAGTTCACAGTGCACCACAACCACCAGCATTAAAAGCAGGTCTAATATTTCAATGCGATTAAATTCGCAGTTATCCTTCCCTAACAAGGCAAAGACAACGTTAAATTTTATACACCTAAAAGTAGTTTCTTATGTTCTGCCTCATTGGATGAAGATATAACCTGAAGCTTGTTCGGCTTCTTTTTTCCTTCTAATTGTGATTTTTACTAGGACCAGTAAATGCGGCTAGATAACTATGATCTTTGCATTGATAATTTGTTAAGGACATGTTACCATAAATGTTTACTCGCAGTCGTGCAATGCTTGAACTTGATAGATAGGTATAAACGTAGATGATGATTACATAAAAAATGTGATACTACGATTCTGCAACATTATTATTATTCATTAACATGATTCATCGAATTAATGTTTGGTAATTGTAAGACATGCTATATACAATGTGTTTTTACAGACGCGTGTCTGTGTTGTGGTCAGACGATAAAAGTTTCACAAACACAATATACGGATATACAGAATTCAAAATCATAATTTTTGTCAGTAACAATAATAACGTCTATATGCAGGTACATAGTCCACGATTACTTATATTATTATTCTTCTTTTGCATTTGGTCTATATTCAAATCACGGTAGAAGAACTTCTACAATCTCTCACCGTTTCATACATCTTATAAATGTTGCAAATTAATTTTCTTAATAATAATTCAGGTGTTTAGTTCATGTGAAGTTGTTTCATATAAAAGCATGGATGAAAATTAATCTGTTTCTAATTTTAACCGATTTCAAGTAACTTCTATTTTCCGTACTATTGTATTTTTATAAATAAGTGATCGTCAGTAGCTGAATCTGCATTCATTCATCAGAATCCAATTCTCACAATTGTTTAGATTCACATACGGGAGTCTACCTTGTACGTACATTATTTATTGTCTAAATTAATTTGCCTTTTATCTGTTTATTTTCACCTTTTGCAAAAATCGCGTTACTTATTGCGTTAAGGGAGTTTAAATAAATAGTTTATGCAAATTATTGTTTATTTCAGTAAGAAATAAATGTGGTCATAGTATTCAGTTATTCATACGCGTAACACTTACTGCCTCCTATATTTATAATAATAATTATACGGTTGAATTCCTTTGGTAGCAAAAGGAAAACAAGGAGATACATTATCATTATAGGTGCAGGTACAGCGGTAGGTATGCATGTAACGAACAATTGAACAGGTAAAGTAAAGGTAAGGTCTCATTTCATGATTCATAATATATTAGGATTGATGTTGCGTATTATATCTTTGCATTGTGTATAAAGAAGAGTCAAGAAATTGTAATCAGTAATCAGAGATGATGTCATTGTATGAGAATCTATTCGTGGATGCTCCATGCTCCATTCCGTCCTTCCTATTACATCATAGGTAGGTAGAAAAGTAAATGCATGTAGTTTAACTGCTATTATAATAGGATCCAAGTATTTGCTGTGTATTTTACTATCCTATACACTTTGATGAGTTTTACCATTACTACATTCGCGTACTCGTGAGAGTGAAATTGAAGAAGAACTTGGTGCGTGCTTTGCCGTATTCTGCTACAGAGAGCTACTCTAATAATATTACACTAGCCTAATAATATTATGCTACACAAGCCTGCATTTTCATCGTAGGTGTACTCTGAGTAAAGCAAAACTTTTTATATTTAGATTTAACACTAACACATTTACCACTATTATTTGTACTTACCAAGACTCTACATTCGTACTGACATGCTGGAAAATTAACCATGAGGTTATTCTTGCTGTACCAAGTCCAAGATATGCATATAAATAAACATATGCATTTTTCTGAGACAGAATTCAATAATGTATTGTTACCAGACTCGACTTCTTTGACATTAAGCAGTATATTTTAGCCAGACACTGCCTGGCTGTCCGAATAATGGTGAGTTACATCCTAGACAAAATGTTCGTGTGTAATTTGCAGGAACAAAGAACAAAATGTGCTGTATAGCAGTTCCTTTTCGTATAAAGTACACCTGCATTGCACTATTGCTGCATGTAATATGTATGAACTATGAACACAATGAAGTACATACGTTTTTTACGTATCCATGCACTACTGACATACACAGCACAGACGAATACACTACATACTAATGCATTCTGCATACTTATTACCCCTAATAGGTAATTCAGCCTAGTCTAGACTCGTCCGTCTCTATATAAATCTGTGTAGTCTTGTGCATATGAAATTATATAAACAGAAAAGAAGCAGAGAATTACCAATTGTAGTAAACAACAATAAGAGTATTATTTTAATGTTATTACTTATGTTAAGATCTCTGGTAGCTTTGACTCTCTTCAACCAAGTATGGTTGGAAGGAATAGCTATTCCATTACACTCTCTTGATTTGACTTTAAATGACTCAATGTGAGAGCCAGTTGGCCTTCTAGAATTCTGAACTGAAGCCATGCTTTGAAAAACAATTTGGTTAGCTATACTTATGGTATAAAGGTAGTGTTATGTTGTTTACTTATATTAATATTATAATTTTATACTACTTACTTGCAATATGCTTCTGGCATAAACAACACATGGCTACAGCACTTACACCTTTGTATGTATTACTTGTGCTTTCAGTTCTAATATTCATGAGCTGTTTATTGTTAGCAAATCCTAGAAAATGGCCTATTCTTTCGTTATCTACCACATACTTCTGATACGTATATCGATATACACGCTCACTGTCAATAAACTAAATGTAAAAGCTATGTCACCTGGTAGGTAACTTATAATAATAATGATACCTATAGGTATTTAATCACAAGCTTGTAAATCATCAGCTTGTAAATTCTGCACGGATTGTCAGTGTCAACACTGTCAGAGAAACATGTAGCCGTAAAACGAAATCATGGCCTTTACAATCCTCAAAGTTGTATTTCCATAGAACACTTTGATATAAAGAGTATTGTGCGTTTGACAAAACTCTTTGAAGAGTTTGTCAAATGCAGAATGATAATTTTACAATTAACAGCTCCCCATTGTGACAGAAATAATGTGAAATATTGATTGTGAGTCTTCAAAGGGAAAATAAATGTCTAAAATTTAAAAATTCTTAATGAAAATTCGCAACTTTTCCATTTGTGACTAAACTAAACCGAAGTAGTTGTATAGCTCTCCATTCTTCTCAGAAATTATATAAAAAGGTAAAAACCTTCAGAATTCCATAGTACAGATAATCATGGGAACGTGTGATACTGTTCTTAAGCTGTTGCGTAATATTTTCTTGTGTTATGCAACTTCAGATTTTATGAGGCTTTACTAAACTACAAAGGTATGCTAAACCATAGTCGATTCGTGTGTAAGTAGAAGTTTTGGGTACCATCACCCTGAATACTTTACAGTATGGTTGCATATGACTTACCAGTGAGTGTTCTCACAGAATGCAGCTTACGGTCTCGTAAACTACTTCACAAAATCACAACACAATTAGCAAATCAAGTGAACGAATAAGAATAACATTGAGTAGAAAGATTGGAGATATGTGCAAATACTTTATTTTTACATGAGTAGCTGCTTATAAAGCACTACTGCTGTACTTATTCACTTTTTACAACTGTGATTTACAATTAAGCAATTCAAATTATAATTTGAGCCAGACCTATTGACGTTTATGTCAATATAGTAGAATGTTTACGCTTACAAGTGTAAAATAATTGTACGATTATGGGTACGATAAAGGGTAAAACTAGAACTACCTAGATATGGCAGGTAGACGATTTACAAATGCACTATACACAGATGTACTAATTACAATTATAATTGTAAACTCAATAACACCATTGCAACCTATGTAAAACACTGTACTAGCTGTACATTAAAATTGACGTTTAGTACATCATTGCACTCCAGCAAGTGCTTAAATATAGAAAACATTGAAGATTGAAGATCGATACACACAAAATGCAAATATAGAATGAAGGTAACATTATGAATGTATAATATTATTATTTGCAATGTTTATTTTTTTAATTTGTTGTTGCATGTACTAATCACTTTTGCAAATTGTAAACATCACCCACGCATTTTCCTTGCATACACATTGCGAATCAGCTTAATACCAGCAGGTGAACAATAATAAATATACAGATGAATGAGACTCCAGTTTACACGCTAAAAAAGTTAAGGTCGTCTTCTTGTCGGTGTAAAAGCAGTGAAGTCTGTCTTGTAATTTATTATTATATACAATGACGAACAGATGCTAAATGACAATCACTATTACCGAACACGTCATGAACCGATATGCTATAGTGCTATAGCTATATCCTATGTGTACTGCAACATTTGCTATGTAACTAGTAACTAACTATATACCAATGCCTCAAAAAAGTAGTTCGTGTGCGACAAAAAACCGAACGCGCATTAGGATTCTATTTTTCTTTAGCTACAGTTTGTTTTGACTGATCTTGCAAAGTTGTAAGTTGTAAATCGTCTTTCCTTCTGCACCACAAAATCAATCCCATGCAGCCTAACTAACATTAATGCACACAATTCCCCGTCTCAATTATTACCCCGTGTAAGTGGAGAATCCACATACTTTTCTCGTTTCTATCACGGATACAAATACACACATCAAGTTTAAAGCTTCATTCATTTTTGAAAAGCTTTTTTTTTGTCTAATTATTAAAACACAAGATTTATTTCTTAGGACAACTAAACGACCTGTGTACTGTAATACAACGAAAAATGAATCTGTACCTGTAATATAAAAGAAGGTTTTTAGTTGACCAAACAATCCTATTAATATCCTAAAAAGATGTCCTCGCTGGAAAATGGCATTAAAAAGCTTATAGAAATAAAATTAGATCTTAAGAGTGAGCAATAAATATGTCATTAAGTACATGCAAATAACTTAATTGGGTTGAGCCTGTAAACATAGTTTGAGAGAGTGGAGACATGTTGAGAGTGTTGGTTTATTAGCTGCACGGTGACACCAATCGTGGTGATACGATCCATTTAATGCGACGGGGCAAACACTCGACGTGGCATAACACACAGTTTGTTTACTGACAAAATAAGTTTACGTTTATCGTTGTTTTATTAAGTGCATGAGTACGTTCATTCTATACATTCACATCATTCACTAACATGAGAACGGAGAGCAAGTAAAGTATTCTGGTGACTGACATCATAGCTCCAAGCTGTCACCTTTTCCTATTCTCTTTCATCTAGTTTTTTAAGTCGTCTGCTCGGCTGCTCTATGCTATGTGGATTTAAATGTGCCAAACCTTTGTATATTTAGCTTGGACAAGTAGGCGAGTTTTGTCGAGTGGCAGAAGTAGTAGTAGCCTCCTCCAGGAGCATAATATGTAGTAATAATGAAAAATATGATCCTTAAGTGTGTTGTTATTGAATAATGCATTGTAGTGGTATTGTCGTATGTGGTAGTAAGTGTGTAAGTGTAATGAATTGTAAATATATAAATTAACAACACACATAAGAGTCTCATTCACAGTTTTCTCGAGTTTACTTGTGTCTTGTTCCTTGCACAATGAAGGATCTTTGCATTTCTGCTTTTACTATCTGTGTATATAGCCCACAGCTAAAAAAACTGCATGCTCTTCGAAGGAATAAGCATAGAGGATTGCTATTTATACTTATGTGCTTCTTCTATTGCCTCCTAATTGAAGCTAATTGACCCTATTCTCAAATGCCTAGGCAAATTATCTTCACCCGAATCATTATAAATAAACTGTCATGCTTTGAATGAAGTGTTTTTATTAATAAGATGTGTGTAACCTCGTTGTGCAATAATTTCACTGTAAGTACGCTTTGTATTTGGGCTATTGAAGGACGCATTTTATTCAACCAAAAATGATGCTTACAAATCAACAAAACAAACCATTTCAATTACACAATAGTAATAATAAAATTCTTCCTTTAATTTTTCAGATGAGCAAGAGAGAGTACAGAAAAAGACTTTTGTCAACTGGATAAATTCATACCTTGCAAAGGTAACTTACACTTTACTCTATTTATCACTTCACCCATGTAAACACCCAATGCTTTCCTTTGTAAGGAAGTTAGAACATTTTTTGCTAATTTGAAAATGATAAAGAAGCGTGAAATGTATTTAATTATTATTAGGATGGTATAAAATTACCATATTTTATTATACTACTTGTTGTATACACACATTTAGCATGCCTTATGTTTATATACCTATAAAAGTAGTTAGAACGAAAGGAAAGGGATGAAACAACTAAACAAGGATGAAAAAGCTGACAATAATCGTTAAGGAATATGGCTCAGGGCTGTCGCAGCAAACTTAGCTGTTAACGTATGGCAAAGGTTGTAATTGAAGCGTCTACACAACAACACACACAAAACTGTTTGATGTGACTATCAACATTGAGTTGATAATGAATTCATTAATAATTATAATTCACGACATGACCTTCTTTGTTTAGCTAGACTGTTATGTAGTAGTACCTGTTGTTGTAAGGTTCATATACACATTCCTTACTATTCCAAACCGACTCTACCTTTGCATTTCCAATATACAGACTGCATTATATTATCTACCAAATTGCAAGTACATATTGTACGTACGGCATAAATTTGTATTACAAATACAGGTGTTTGTAAGTTACACCAACGCGAAAGTTAATTACAAACTGTGTACAAGCGCATTGTGTGTTTACCTAATAAATTAAATTAAAACTTTGTAGCTTCGCCTGCCAATTCTATACAAATAACATTGTAAGCTATACAAAAACAGATCACTATATAGAAAATCGTGTCGTGTGCGAATAGAAAAATCAAGAAATACTTTTGATAGTTGACCACGCGAAGCGATGATACTAAACACTGTTGCCTTACCTTCACCTTTTCTACTATGGACTTTCCTATTTAATGGCAAAATCCAACAAATAAGTAACTTCCAGCGACAAATGAATATTGATTGGTCTACATACTCTTTCTCCTCATATAGAGTGTGATGGAAATGGAATGACACTAGCACAGCATGACAATTGACCGAGAAACGAAAGTAAAAGCAAAGTAAAGAATATACACTACCAAAAGAAACAGACAGAATGAACATACAAAGGCATGTCATAACAATAATCATATTACCTACTGCTAATTCCTCCAGACGAAAAGCAAATAAAAACTCCCCAATTGGGAATTGCTATAGTACAAAGGTTTGCAAGAACAGAACATGCATGTGTCTCATCATTATTTATAGGTATTATTAATAGTTCTGTCACAAATAATCGATATCCGTAATACATTTTGCGTATGAATATGGCAATAAGACTGTGTACATCATTCTTCATACCTTAAAAAGGAAAACTTCTTGAAAACATGCCTAAAGTACACAGGAAAAGTTCCTCCATATTATTAGTGTAGGAGTCGGATAAATACATAACAGATGAGTATTGAGTTTTCAGCTTTTTTCGTTTCATATATGACTGACAGAAAGATTAGACTACACAGACATACCCACATTACTACTTTATGGATTGCTAAAAATGAAGGAGATGTGTAACACGACCTTTTATATCAACTATACCTATCCTATCCTATAGATAACTTAAATAGACAACCATCCGGATACCACACACATGTAGATACATATACACAAACTTATTAGTACAAACTATATATGCTTCAGTCATACATAATTATATCCATCACTTGTAATAAGAAACATTAACAGAGAGTTCAAAATCTCTTAAAAGCACAAATTGTACTTATTCCTAAATATCTTTCTGTGTAAACCAACGTGTGTAGTGTAGTAGATTGCAATCTGTAAGTTTCACGAACTGACAAAATCTTTGAACCAGTGTCGGTGGCAATACAGGAATTGACTGAAGTAAAAATACTAGTAGTGCATGCGGATACTTTGAAAACAAGTTAGATTTTCATAGTACAAATCCACATTCACACACAAAGCTGTTACAGCTGTATTTAGAGACTATTCATGCCATGGCCCGTACTAGAAAAGCGAAAAGCTACTACTTGCTTGTCTGGTGTGTGTCTGGTCTTTAATGGTCGTGTATAAGATTTAGCATTCGCAGCCGCGTACGGTTAGTGCAGTATCATTTGGAAATTCTTATGCACACAAAGCTGATGTATCATGTACAGTACACATATTATTATTATAATACCATTTCCAATATTCTGTAATAGTCTGAGCCAGTTTAACCATCCAAAAATAGATTTCTTTCCGTTTTTGATCGATGAGGGTGCATGACTTGGGACCGTTTCATGACATTCAGATGAAAGTAAACTGAAACCGATGAACCTATTGCTTTAACAAACATCTATTAGAAAACTGTACACTCATATCCGTGTATAGATGACACAATGACACTTAGGCATCATGGTTCTGCCACACAGGTACATCGGTACATGCTGTGTTGTGGACGTTCCTATAAGTATTTCAATACTCTTGTTATGAAGACGGACGAATTTGTCTATATGCAAATTAACGTTTCCATGTACATGATTTTCTGTTTCTTACAAATTGGAATGAGTGTAGAATATTAAGAGAACCACACATACCATGTTCACATAAAATAATACAAAGAATCATTCATATGTCATTTGCGAAAGGAAGTTTCTATGAAACGAGGAAGGAAATTAGTAGCTAATGTTCGTAGCGTTATTAGAATTCTATTAATTTTACTATTGTAATTTCTATATAGCTTTTTTCTACAATCTGAGAAATATTATAAGTCTCTACAATGGTAGTAGGTGCAGTTGTATTAGGATTCGTAATGTACTTACTACATAGAATTAAGTTGTAATGATGAGGATAGTAATTTCTTACAAATTGATTTTCGCCATAAAGAATGCCCATAGTCCCTACTTGTGTATTCAACGACCAACTGCAGCCTTACATGTCTCTATTACAATGCACTTCTTTTATGAAATCATATACACAATAATAAATCGTTATGTTGGCAATTAGTGTAATTACTTTTCAGTAATTATTATGCTGTAAGCCATTTTGACTCTTGAAAACTACAATTTAACATGATTTACAAGAAAACGAGTGTATATAATCTATTAGTGTGACTGCTACTGTGACTGCGGTGAAGTGATGTGCTATTGAACTATACATTATGGTTTTCTGTTTCAGCACGTGCCACCGTTACACATTGTGGATTTGATTGACGACCTCAAAGATGGAACAAGGCTCTTGGCATTGCTGGAAGTTTTGTCAGGAGATAAATTGGTTAGTTAGAAATAAGTGTGGAACTATTGTAATGTAATCTTTACTGTGTAACCAACCTTTACTTTTTCTCCATGCCAAAACAGTTTAAGAAACTTAATCAAGCCTTATACTGCCTTATTATATGCAAAGTTCACCAGAGCAAATAATACCCTGTCTATATATTTCCTGCGTTTAGCACGTTTTCCACACGCTTGCTTATATTGTTGATTGTGTTGACTATAAATATGTAAAAGTTGTATGAGTATGCACTATGCACTGTCTCGGAGAGTCTACACACACCAACAATTGTAGTTCTTCATTTGAGTTGCAAAGTCAAAGTTATAATACTTTTATGTATGCCTACCATTACCATTGCTTTCTCTGCCTTGCCGGAGTTTATTAGTATTAACGTGTTAGCATTTAGCGATTTGGAATTCTACCTACATGCCACATTAGTCGTGCTGGAGACATGGTTTCTTGATGTTTATATTCCATTCGGTGCATGGTGGCATATTGGCATGAAATGAAACCTTTTTGGTGTGCATGTAGTTACCGACAATCCATTTAGTTAGTACATTAATGTGATGTCTTTCTTTTCTTTCTCCGGGTTCTCATTTGGATGCGAGTAGCCAGTGGAAAAAGGAAGAAATCTTAGAAGACCACACTTTCTTAGCAACTGCAATACAGCCCTACAATTTCTTCAGACCAAAAAGGTAAAGTTCATTTCACCCATGCAGCTTATTCTCTAAGTTAACAATTAATTATAATTAGTATGCCCTTTCACTATCCTGTAATTCTATATCTTGTTAAAATATCGTTTACCATCATATACGTAATTCGAGCTCACACTTATGATATAGACAGTAGAACGCAGTATTTTATAGAAATTCTAATGTAATTATTAGGATCATAATGTTGAATACCTGCGCAAATATTGCTAAAATTACTGAGACGTAAAAATAGAAGCCTCAGACAGACGCTGACCTGCTATAGTTCGCAATTTCGCAAATAGAGCTTATAATTAGAGAAGACTGAAAAGTCAAATTGGTTACTTCACTAAGTGGTACACATATTAAATATCATTTCCATCATTACTGATAAACCTGAAACGTGAGCCTAAAATAATTATTTTAAGCACAGATAGTGGTAAGATCAATAGGAACCATTAACTTCTCACATGACTATTACTGGAAGAATGATTTTCGTGGTGTAATTAATATCCCACAAATACAAAAATACCTGATCGTGTAGCATGTAGGATCGTGTAGACCATGTACCTGTAAGGTATGTGTATAGAGATGAAGTAACGATTTACTGAATTTCAGATAAAATTGGTGAACATCAATGCATCGGATGTGGTTGATGGACGACCACCCGTAGTTCTCGGTTTGGTATGGACCATCATTTTGTACTTCCAAGTGAGTTCTTTTATATATCAAATAAATTAAATATCCTTATATTCTCATTCTCTACCATTTCTAATTCTAACCGCAAAAGGAAAACTAACATGCAAGTTTTAACCAAATAATTGAGCTTTGTTGTGAAAATCTACTAATGAGTATCCCATATCTGTTTTTCAAAGCTTCGTTGTAGGGATCCCAAAGTGGTACGTGAATATCAGCTTGTATTTTTCTAGCAAATAATTTTGTCACTTGTCTCACCGTACACCCAATTGTATCACCTTTACATTTAATTGTAATCTAAGGTTGAAGGCAGGGTATTAAATCGGGAATCGCTTTCTGTTACATAATTATGACTACAAGGATGCGGGAAATAGTACCTGTAATATTATCTAGCTGGAAAGTAAAAATGTTAGTGATATCAGTAACTTGTTAAAGCCTGGGGATTGGGAGTAAAGGCAAAGTACTTATGTAGTGCTTGGTATGACATTTATTTAGATTTATTTGCAAAATTTAATTAGTGAAAGTACCTACCAATATGTATGATTATTGAATGCAAGCTAGAACTGTTGTAGATTCTAGGTCAGCCAAAAAGCCATAACAGAGGCAACTTGATAGTTTGGCTTTTCTGAGAATTTTACTCCGGCTTCTCTGAAGTTATTAATTAAATTACAACTTGAATTTAGACATAATAGTTTATACTTCTTTGGATGAAGAACCAGGAAGGTAGAATTAACCGGGTTAGGGGTTAAGTACTGACAAATTAAGTTTGTGCTTAATTTGTGTTTCATGTCATGCACTTTTGGACTTTACCTATTTATTCTCAACTTGCACAATAAGTAATCAGATTCAAGTCTGAGAATGAGTGTTAAGATTTATTGTGGTGAAGGTGAATGGCAAACTGGGTTAAAAATGTTAGTGGATTTTCAAATACATAGTATGATGTATATACTATACCTTTACTCACAGCTGCAGCTTATTAAATTAACATTTCTTCTCTGAATAAGATAAAGTCTAATGCTAATGCAAAATGTCATTGTGCTAACTACTAAACTTTCTCCTTACATATAAAAGTAGGTAAACGCTTGTTATAGTTAAAAAGATGGATCTGCTATCTTGAGACTTGCATGGGGATGTTATAAAAGATTAATTGGTAAAGGGAATTATAACTAATGCTTAATTAATTAATGTAACATGGATAACAAATCTAAAGTCTTGCATGTCGACCACACATTATAGTGAAACAAAGTCCATCTTTTTGGACGCAATTTTTTATGCAAATAATTATTCACGGCGACAGCACGTAATTACAGCACCATTTAACTGATAAGACAAATGACACAAATATCAAAGAAAGAAAAGCTAATTAATGTGACTGAAAATATAGATTGAAGAGAACACAAAAGTTTTGGCTAGTCTTGGTTACCGATTTGGAGGAACACCAACAAACGTTGACGGGGCGGAGAGATCAGAGTCAGCAAGGTTGAGTACCGACTCACCCGGCACCGTGACAAAGCACGGACGCGTTACACCTTCTGATAAATGGAAGCAGGGAGCTAGAAAAGCTTTGCTTCAGTGGGTTCAGGAACTTACTACCAAGTATGTATTTATTATTTCTTTCAACCACCATTTCACCTGAAAGAACAAAATAATGTGCAATTTCGTATTACATCAGAACACATCAATATTGAACACAGCAAAGCTGACAAAGACTGATAGATGTATTACATATTTAATGCTTTGCAATTTTTCACAGGAAATTCGGATTGGAAGTGACTGATTTCGGGAGTAGTTGGAGAGACGGGAACGCTTTCCTCGCTATTGTAAACAGCATTCGGCCTGGATTAGTCGATATTCCTAGTCTGAGCAAAGTCTCAAATAAGACAAGACTGGAAACTGCATTTAGAGTTGCTGAGCAAGACTTGGGTGTTGCAAGACTCTTAGACCCTGAAGACGTAGATGTTGCTAGACCTGATGAAAAATCAATCATGACTTATGTGGCACAGTTTCTGCATAAATCCAACGAGCCTCGGGTGCAGGCGGACTCATTTAGTGCTATCCAAGGAGTGTATGATGAGCTGTTGACATGGCTAATGCAAAAGACTCAATACATGGAACACATGAAGCAGACAAATGCGTTGTCAATAGATTACCGAGATTATGTTGTTGTTCAGCAAGAAATGGATCTGAAAGCCGAACCGTATCATCGTTTGAAAACCTTAGTGGAGTCGCACACCATGGTTGGAATCACTGATGAGTCTTGGTCGCAGCTGAACAGCCTTTGGAAAAAACTCGAGTCACAGGTTCTTGTTTTCATTATGTCATTCATATGTTTACACAGCGAGTTCTTCCAACAACATACAAGATATAATACGTAGGCACGCGTATGTAATGTAGAGTAGAAAGTGGAGACAAACATAAATACAAAAATAAATGTTACTTAATGGATAAACATTGTGTCACTCGTCATTTTGGATTGGGTGTGTAGCTCAAGGAATGGCAGTGGAGGTTGGATGCCCGTCTTCCCGATCCCTTTGGTAGAATAGGACAATGGTTGGCCAAGGCAGAGCTCCTTCTTAGTACAGACGACATCCCAGCAGTTATGGATGATGAGGCTGCCAGGATTCTCAATGCCAAAATAGAAGACCATAAAGTGAGTCATTTGTGTTAGCACTTTTAGCGTATCATGAGATTAAAATGCTGCTTGAGCCCAATACATATAGTGATATAATATTTCTAGTGAAAAATTCTTATTAGCTCATCCTATATTAGTAATCGTCTGTCTAATAAACTTTTTTCTCCGAATGAAATATTATACCTACTTTGTGTATACTGACACTTGATCTTCCCTATATGAAAATGTATGTGAACTCTTGTTTCCAGGCATTTTTCGCTGAGCTTCCAGAAATCCAATCAGCGTTTACTTCTGCACTCAGTTCCCCGATAATGAATGAGTTACCGTCCGACCAAATGCAATCCATGGCAAATAGGTTGAATGCCGTAGGACCTGCAGCAACAAGAAGAGCAGTCAGGCTCAAATTTTTGGAACACAAGGTCGGTGCAGTTTTTGTTTGCACCATATCCAAATATATTTTGGCAGGTAAAAGAGAATGAGACGATAATTGTTTATTTTTTTTTGGTCTAGTGTTGCTTGGTGGCTTTTATAGTATTAGTAGAAAACAGACTGAAACAATGGACCGTCAAATATGGAAGAGAGGATCACGTCCAGAGCCTCCTAGATCAATATAATAACTTTGTCAATCGAAATAAAATCTTTCAAGAGTTTCAACGAGCTTATGTTGATATGCAACATGTCATCGATGAATATAAACGAGAAGGAGGAATAGGTACGCAATGTCAAAGTCACGGATGTTAAATCCGGGTGGATATATGTAACATGTAAATAATATATTATGTTACATACATTTTATGAATGTATTTTTTATGAAATGATATTCACGCAGACTCAAGAGATGGAAGAATAGCGGATCATTTTCTATGGGAAATTGGAGAACGTTGGAAAAGCGTGAGCATGGAATTGCGATGTGTGCAAAGTATGCTGGAAGAAGTCATTGCATACTGGAGAAGATACGATGCAGTTGCACCAGAATTAGAAAACTGGATTGATCGTTCTATTCCCATGTTACAGTTACCAGAAGAGGAGCGCATGGAATATTTCCAGGTCAGTATTTCAACCGTAGAACGTGAACAAAGGAATAATTCTTCGTTAGTATCCGTAGAACAGATAAAAGAGTTGGCAATGCGCCAGAGCAATTTCAAGCACAGCATACAACCTTTTGTTTCTTATATATTTAGGATGTAAGCGTGTGGCATGAAAAGTATCAACTGCTTAGTGACACCGTCAGCTTTTTGGTTGCCACCTGTGACGCTCCCGTTATCAACGACTTGAAAGATGATTACAGCAGGATATCAGCCAAATGGGAAAGTCTTTTCAAACACGTAAAACAGTATCAACATGCCGGGCAAATGCTAAGAATGAGGAAAGATTTCTTGCAAACATTATCGGGATTACAAAAATGGCTCAGAAATGCGGAAGAACTATTAACATCTCCGCAACCTGTTAATGTTGAAGTTGCGAGAGTTTATAATAAAGAATTGCAGACAATTATGCTAGAAATTGATGAGATGGACGAGCAGTGGAGAGTCATCAGCAAAAAGTTCCAATCTCTTTTGCCTGAACTTTCAGGAGATGAGGTGGATCGTCTAATGAAAACCATTAAAAAGGAAAAAGGTAGAAACTTGTGATGCATCCAAAATTTTAAGCGAAAATGAAAGCTGGATGTTTCTCTTAGTGTTAGTCACTCCATTTGATGTGATTGCATTTTTTACAGAGAGTCTTGTTCGTGTACGTGCCCAATTACCACAACGTCAGAGTCATGTACATCAGTTACTTACTCAACAAGAGTCTCTTGAGGCTGGACAAAAGGAAATTCTGGATTGGCTGAATACTGCAGAAGCTATGATGCATACATATTCTCTGCAGGGAGGTACACTGGCCCAACAACAACTACTCGACAAACACAGGGTATGAATATTGATTGATGCTTTACAAATATCTTTTCCTATAGCACAATGTATTTTACTTTCCCTAATTTGTAATCCACAGCATTTCTTTGCGAAATCACTCTATTACAAAACTATGCTGGATAGCAAAAATAAACTCGTCGGAAGTATTGTAAAGGCAGCTACAGCCAAAGAACGTCCACAAGTTGAAGGGATAGTGCAAACAATGAACAATTTGAATGAACACTTTAAGCGTGTAGAAAATAATGCCTCTTTGTGGGAGCAAGTAAGTTTTAAAACTGTTAAGAAACGATGAGAAATGTATTCATCTGTACAAGTGAACTTAAAATGCAATTCACGATTTGCTGACTTATCATGAATTTAATGAGCACTTAATTTTTCCAACTTAGAAATTACACGAATGCATTCGATGTTGGAGAAACTTTGATGAGAATAAACAAACGGTGACAGATTGGATGAATACGGCGGAAAAACTACTTCAAGAACGAAACTTAGAGTCTAAACAAACAGTAGAAGCACATAAGGTACAATTGGTTCTCCTGACTCAACAATATAATGTCTTCTTTGATTAGACCGACATTTTTAAAATACTCTTTGTTATTATCTTTACAGAATTACTTCGAACAAATCAACGACCGACCACTAAAGGATATGATTCAAGCTAGTCATGAACTTCAGCACTGCGTATCAGCTGAAGAGTATGAGTCAATTAAGAAAACGATAGAGCAGCTTCAATCTAAATGGAATGTATGTCATTATTCATATCTATTTCACTTTACTTTTGTCATGATTTTTATTGTAACATGATTAATGTTTCCTATGTCATTCATTTCCAGAAAATTATGTCAGTAGCACCAATTCATTTAACCAAGTTAGAATTTCGTTTGGAGGAGGAAGCATTGGCCACATTACTTAAGGAAATGGACAGAGAGATTAACAATGAGCATCAGTTACTCAATAAACAAGAGGACCCTCAAAACGTACTGGCAAGACACGTGGTAAGTACAATACCCTATTAATCTCATGCAGCTTAATTACATATGAGATATCATATTCATTTCAATCATCTCTGTAATGTAGGAGTTCTTTTCTGGAGGAAATATTCCAGTGGAAGCTCAAAAGTGTCTGGAGAAATTGACACAAACCGGAAATAGATTCACTACACAGTACCCTGAAGATAAAAGCTTGGCGGAACAGCTAGAACAAGCCAACGCAGCATATACAACGATAAACGAACGAGTCAAAAATCTTTATTCTTTGTTAGAAGAAATACCAGAACAATGGAACGTCTACAGAGCCAAGTAAATCCTTTTTTTTCGTTCAAAGCTGTCCATTATTGTCATAATTGAAACTCTGAACTATAGGTGATATTTTTCATGCCATTATAAATTATACTTACTATAGATACTCGGAAGTGGTGCAATGGATGAATAGTGTTGATGCCTCACTTCAAAACATTATGGTCGAAGTTAAAGATTTGGAACACTTTGAAGCAGAAAAAGCCAAATTTTTGGTAAGTGACATTAAATTTACTTTACTAACCAAGCTTTAAGTAAGTATTAGCTTGGATTAGAGCATTTCATGAAACAATTTAAAAAGAATAGTATAATTTTTATTCAAAGCAGCTGATAAATTTGAGGGTATGTTAAAAAGATAACCTAATGATTTCGGTAGAATTAGAAAATTGTAACCCTATTTCCTACCCAAGAAATGGTTTTCACAAGTAGTGTAATTTCGTTTTCGCATTTATTATGGCGATTTTTATAATTTTGGCTCCTAACTACTCACACTTATAATTTTTTATGCTTTCGTAAGACAAATAATTTAAAAATGAATACTGCTTCTCTTTAGGGAATATGTCGCGATGTAGACAGAAGACGGGAGGATATGAAACAATTGGTTCAGCTTTTGGACTCTTTAGTTTCTCGACGAGCAGATGAAGAAGCTCTTCGAGAACAAGATCTGTTGGAACAATTAATTACACGATACAAAAATCTTGTGCCAACCATCGAGATTACGATGATCAAAACGGAGACCCATTCTAGATGTTACACATACAGAGAAGAAACTCAGAAGGTATTAAATGAGAAGTTACAATTCAAGTAAGAAAAGTAATTTTTGAAATGCTAAATTATAATTATTTTTTACTGTGTTTAGGTGTGTCAAACTTTGAACAAAGTAGACGCGTTGTCCACTAAAGAAGTTTACCCTGACAGTTTAGAAGATGTTGAAAAGATGATGATTCAACAACAAATGGTACTAAAGCAATTGGAAGGTCAACGAGCCACAATTGTTAGCTTATTACAGCGAGGTAAAGATTTGCAGAAGGATCCCAACGCTCCAGCTTTTGTACAAGATAATGTGCAAGAGTTAGACACAGCCTGGAACGATACATATGGCCATGCAAACGAAAAACTGAAACAACTTAAAGGAACTCAAAAAATATGGACAGAGTACCGAAGTCAACGTGACGATATTATGCAGTTACTCAAGCAAGCTGAAGATGAACTAAAGAGATTTGCCCCTAGACATGATCCTAAACAAGTAGCAGAGGATCTGAGAGCTAAACAAGATGTTAGTGTAGCACTTCGAGAAGCTACCGAGGATATGTTGAAACGACTTCGTGATTTGTGCCAAAGCTTGGGAGAAGTTTCCGGGCCCGATAAGAAGTCTGTATTAGAAAGAGAAGTAGAAGAAATTGAACAGAGAATGAGATCCATGCTCGATCTCTTAGAAAATAAAATACAGCATTTGGGAAAACACAATGAGAAATGGAATTCTCTGTCTGAAAAAATTGATGACATGAAAAATTGGATGAAAAATGCTCAAAAGACATTACAACAACTTTTAACAATGGAAATGTCGCCTGAGGAAAGAGTTAGAAAAACTAAAGAGTTACAGAGTCAAATTGCTGAAAGAATGAAACTTCTTGAACAACTGGAGAGAGAAGCTCAAGATTTAATCAGTGATTCTGAAGATACAGGAGAAGTAAAAATGATAACAGCTCAAGTGGGTTCTCTTAAGGAAGAGCTTGTTAACTTGCATGAATCCGTAGCAGTTCAGAGCGTTCAAAGCACTCAGGTGAGTATCAGATACTATTGAGGTTGAAAGTCCAATTTTTAATTAATTGTAAGTACATCAGTAATTCTCATTTATGCTGTTTCAACATTTAGGCAATGCAAGCTTATACTGAATGTAAAGCTGGGCTTGAGGAAGTGCAACCATGGTTAGAACAAGCCGAAGTCAAAGTTGCAATGGGCTTTAATCGACCAAGTACTATAAAAGAGGCAGAACTGACTGCACAGGAAATTTCAGAATTCGTTGTGGACTGTCAATCCAAGCAAGGAATATTATCCGAAGCTGCAAGCCGAAGTGCAATGATTGGCAAAATGACTTCAGCCCAAGATGACATTGATGCAACGACCACAAAATGGGCTACTATTAATGTATGCGTTCGTAAAAATGAAATCATGTAAAAAGAAAATGCTAAATTACTGATTTTAATGATTTTTATTGCAGAACACCGTTTT
Organism: Pogonognathellus flavescens; assembly: GCA_019776165.1. Classification (NCBI taxonomy): domain Eukaryota; kingdom Metazoa; phylum Arthropoda; class Collembola; order Entomobryomorpha; family Tomoceridae; genus Pogonognathellus; species Pogonognathellus flavescens. The sequence continues at coordinate 69,619 of JABASD010000045.1, read as the reverse complement.
AGGATGGAAAGATAAAATTGAAAACTTGGTCATAAACTGGAAAAAGTACGAAGGCACTTTCAAAAACTTTGAAAACTGGCTTACAGCAACAGAAAAGATTGTACATGAGCCAGTAGACAGATTAACATTAAGTGCAGTTCAACTTGACAATACTTTGAGCCAATTGAAGGTTTGCCGTTTTATGACAATTTTACATGAAACAACTTTTATTCACAGGTCGCGTTGTAATAGAAAAAAGGAGAAAGCACTTACCTAATTATACTTCACTTTTTTGTATAGGATGTTAACAAACAGATTTCAGAGCATCAGTCTAAACTAATTTCCATTACACAAGAATGCGATGGCGTTGTCCAACACGTTTCCCCCGAGGGTGCTTCTACCCTTAATGCGAATTTGAGCAGTTTAAAAAATCGACTAAGCTCGTTAGCAAATGAAGTGCGGGGCAAAATGAATTACTTATCTGATGCTATTATAGCAAGGTAATAATAGTATATAACAACTTACACCATAGGCCATAAAATAAATAGCTTCTTTTGAAGGAACTTTTGAAGGAACTGACATTAATGGCTACAATTTAAATGTTTATTTATGATTATGAAACGTAGACAAGAGTTAGATTCCAAGGTGGGAGATTTTAGCCGCTGGTTGGAAGAATTTACCGGAAACTATGGTCAAGAGGCAGTGTTTCTTCACAAGTTGGAGCCAACCCTCCAGCAAGTACATGCACTTATCACCGAACATTCAGATCGACATCCACAGTTCACTGAAATATATGAAGAAGTTCAAAGTCTGACCAAAGCCAGTTCTGCTTCCAAAAAAGACCCACCTCCATTAGCTGTTCAGTACGCAGCCGTTTCAGACAAATATCAGGTAATTGGTGTAACATTTAGGAATCTGTATATGTGAAATAAATCGTCAGAATGTGATTAAGGATATATTGATTTGTCATTTGTTCTATTTTTACAGCTTTTGGAGAGCGGCCTAAAGTCAAAGAAGGCTGCGTTAAGTGATTGGGTACAGTTTAACAACTGGGCGACAGACACTAAAGACTCAGTTTCACATTTCGAAAAGCAGTTAGCTGCCCCTGGAATTAAAAAGAATCAAATACATGAACTCGAACAGAGTATGGATTCTCTTCTGGAAAAGTGCGATGATTGGTTGCCAAAAGCCAAATCTCTTGACGAGGAAAGTGCCAAGTGTAACTTAGTAGTTAAAGATCGTGCTAAGAATTCAGAAGCAATCACAGCCGAGTCCATGTTATTGCACCTTAAAGATCGTCTTCATCGCCTGCAAAAGACATCTGACTCATTGTTGGTAGAAACGGAAAAGATTGGATCTCAATGGGAAAAACTCCAAGTTCTACAAGAGGATCTTTCTAAATACCTTCTACAAGCTCAAGAAAGCATTGTGAGCATAGCACCAGAAAACAGCACGTTAGAGGCAGTGGACAAAATGAAAGACGTTCTTCAAGGATATATTGAGGAACATGCCAAACGAGAAGGAATGAAAGCCAATGTTCACAAATTAGGGTCTGAATTAATGAAAGCAGATCCCAACAATGTAGGGACAGTGCAAGGAATTATTCAATCTGTGGACAATAACTGGGATAAAGTTCAAAGCTTATTAAATGAAAAGTGGGCCAGTTATACGGACATAATAGATTTATGGAAGAGATACGGTGAAAGTAAGGATCAAGTTGAATCCATGTTGAAGGATGCGGAAGAACATTCTCGTTCAGGACTCAAAGGTGTGCCAAATGATTCCACTACAGCAGCAGCACTGCTAGATCACTTGAAAAAGTGCAATGATATTTTAAACAAAAAGAAAACTTTGCTAGATTCTTGTGCTTCTCTAAATCAACAGTTGTGTTCAGTGCTCGAACCAGTGCCAAATTTTGATACCGCCAATGTATCAAGCGAAATTGTAGCTTTGAGAAAACGCTATGATGGATTAAGTTCAAAAATTGGAGAGCAAATTCCAAAATTAGAAACACAATTGGTACTCTGGAAAACCGTAGAGAATACCAAAGATGAACTTATTAAATGGCTCAGTGACACTTACGAAGGCTTAGATGATGCACAAGTCAATTTTGCTAACAGTGATCTCGTAAGAAGCAAACTCGGACAATATAAAGATGAAATAGGAGAAAAATACAACACTAAAATGAGCATTCAAACTAAGGTGAAACAGTTGCAAAAGATGAATCCTAGTTCAGATATTCCTAATCTTAAGTCCATCATTGAGCTCATAGAAGAAGGTTTTACTCAAGTAGATATTTTATCGAAAGAACTTGAAAAATCACTGGGATCTTTTGAAGACAAAGAGCATGAAATCAAAACTGCACTAAAAGCAAACTCAGAGAAAGTTGTGAGAGTCAAAGAAAGCATTTCGAAATGCGAAGATCGTAGCGGAACTGCTAGTGATATTTTGAAAAGACTCGTTACCCTGAAAGAGGCTAAAATAAATTGTGATTCTATCAAACCTGAAATAAGTACCATCGATGAGCAGATCAAAGCCTTGAAAGGACAATATTCAACCTGGAATGACAAGATTGTCAATAACGACCTCAAAACAATGGAGAAGAGATTGGCCATTTGTCAAAACCAAATAGGAACTGTAAACAATGCTCTTGTATCAGTTCTAGAAAAACAGTTTTTAGACAAATTCAATGCAGCTAGTCGTCTTGTTGGAACTCTCATTGAGAAAATTAATTGGTGCGACCCCAAAACCATAAGCGATAGCTACAGTCTTGAATCCAAAGTGTCAGCTTTAAATGAAATTGAAGAAGGCATTAAGGAATGCAAAGAGAAAATGCCTGCCGTACAAGAATCATTAAAAGTCCTTCAAGATATTGACAATTATTCGAAAATCGACGCAAATATGAGCGACTTTTCGAAATTGATCAACGATATGAAATACATTGAAAACAACCATGATACTATTAAAGCTCAAGTTGGCGAATTATCTAATGTATGGAAGTCATTTGAGGTCTCCAGTGATGAAATCAATAACTGGCTCAAGGACGCGGAAGCGAAGGTGAGAAATGAATCCATAAATCAAGTTCATTTGCCGCAATTACAAGAGAAAGTCCAAGACACTAACAAATTCCACACTGAGGTGGAATCTGAGGGCAAAAAATTGAAAAGTCTGGTGGCTGTAAGTGAAAAAATAATGCAATTAGCTCCTGAATCGAGAACGGGACAATTTGCATCACATCTGAACAATCGTCACCAAGCAGTGGCTAAGTTCATTTCTTCCTTAAAGGACAGACTTCGGGATTTGAGTACCAATAAGAAGCAATACGACGATGCTTTGAAAGCTGCTAACACTTGGATTGATAATTCATGCGGTCAGTTAAAAACTTTAGAATTGTCTTTAGCCCAAGGAGCCAAACCTTCCCTTAGCTACCAAACCAAAATCAAGACTCTGAAAGAACTTCTGGAATCAAAAGAAGGCCATGATTTGCTGAACAACGCCGTAGAATGTGGAGAAGCAATCGTTCCAGGCGTAACCAGTGAGAGCAAAGACGCTGTCCGTAAAGATTTAAGAGACTTACGAGACAAATGGGAAGCATACCTTGACCAAGGAAATGCGGTGAATAAACGATTGGAAGCCCTTCAGTTGCAATGGTCATCTTTTGATGATTCTCAAGCACAAGTACAACAGTGGTTCCAAGAAGCCAAAAAGAAAGCAGAATGCTTATCTGACCTTCAAGCTACATTGCCAGAAAAGAAGGCAACTCTACAAAACAGAAGAACACTGCAACAAGATATTTCCTCTCATTCAGATATCATCAGTGGTCTTAAAGATAAAATAAAAGAATTTGCTGATGAAGAAGCAACTAGAACATTAGCATCGTTTGCAAAAGAATATGATGTCTTGAAAAAGAACGCTCAAGACGCTATTTCAAATTCTGAGAATTATGTGTCTTGCCATGAGAAATACAACAATATGTTCGAAAATTTCCAAGACTGGTTGACTCGGCTCGATGGTGAACTTAAGAACGTGGTTGGGGACACTGTCAGCGAGAAGGATGCTGCGGAAGTTCGTCTTCAAACAATCAATGACTTATTGGAGCATAAAAATGACGGAGACTCCAGACTGGAACAGTGTCAAGACAATTTAACCATTGTTTTGCCACAAACGCATCCAGATGGCCATCCCGCTTTGAAAACAGATTTCGACAACATTTCAAAATCTTGGAATAACTATTTAACCGTGTGCAAAACGACACAAGAAAAGTTGCAGACGAAGTTTGGACAAATTTCACAGTTCAATTTACAGCTGGAAGAGATTTCCAAGTGGCTAAAGCAGAAAGAGTACCAAGTGAAAGATCAGTCTTTCAAGAGTACATTGGAAGCCAAATCTTCGTACTTACAAAAGTTGCAAGAATTAGAAAGCGAGGTTCGTGATAAGGAAACTGATATCACAAAAATTGCTGAAGACGCCAAGAACATCAGCGGTGACGTAGAAATTCAGTCTCGCGTTTCACAACTCTCATCTCGCTATAATGGACTGTTGCCTCCTCTTAAAGAATTACTTAACAAATACAACAACTATGTCAACGAGCATCAAACTTTCAATGTGAAGCACGCTGAATTCATGAAATGGATTGATACGATTAAGAAGGAATGCAAAGATCTCAGTGAAATAGTCGGTGATATGACTATCCTACAAGATCGACGAGCAAAATTGTCCAACCTGATGGACACTCGAATGAAAAAATCCTCAGAAATGGAAAGTTTGGTAGAATCGGGAGAACACCTTTATTCTCATACTTCTGCAGACGGTCGTGAAATCATCAGACAACAAATCAGAACAGTCCGAGATGGATGGGAAACTTTGGGTGAGCAATTGCAATCCATTTGGCAACGATTGGATGCTTGTTTGTCACAGTTCGCCGATTTCACAACCTCTCAAGAAGAACTTACAAAATGGCTTCGAGGAATCGAACAGTCCATGCAGGTTCACACTCAGCTGAAGGCAACCCTTCAAGAAAAGAAAGCTCAGCTTCAAAACCACAAAATTGTAAACCAGGAAATTACATCTCATCAAATTCTTGTGGAAGCTGTGTGCGACAAGGCTCAACAACTGGTAGATTTAACTCAAGATAAATCTCTCCAAATTTATATCACATCCATCAAGCAACTTTTCCAAAATATCAAAGAAAAGTCTAAGGACCTTCTCTCAAAATTGGAAGGTTGCGTTCAAGACCACGGAAAGTTCAATGATGTACTAAAAGAATACAATGAATGGATAACTCAACAAAGAGAGCACTTGGCTTCCTTCCAGGGAGTAACTGGAGAGAAAGCAGAAATCATCAAGCGTATGGAAGAAGTGAAACACTTAAAATTGGATGCTGACAAAGGACAGAGTCTTTTGGACAAACTCAATGAACTTTCTTCACATGTTTGTACTAACACATCTGAATCCGGTATTCAAGCTATTGAGACGGATTTGGCTGCAGCACAAGATGCGTATAAAACACATTTTGCAGGAATTGATGTAATTTACGAAAAATTGAACAATGTGCTCAAAAACTGGCAAGATTTTGAAGCTGGTTTACAGAGCAACACACAATGGTTTAGGCAACAAGAAGCTGTCTTCCGTTCTCAAGTAACACAAGCTACATTAAATGAAAAGGAAGATACTTTGAAAAATTTTGTGACTCAACGAAAAGCTGTTACTGACTATGAAAAGGAAATCAATGCTTTTCTGGATCAGTCCCATATCTTGCTTAATGCCAGTAATGCCGAGAGAATCAAGCCTCTGATAATGCAAATCAGCAACAGATATCAACTGCTCCATGTTCTAAGTAAAGAAGTAGTGAATCGTTGGCAAGGACTTGTTGATGATCATCGCTGCTATGAAGACAAATTCAAGGAAACCTCAAGTTCATTGGACACCTTTGAAGAAAGTTTCAAAGCTCTGGAACTGGAACCTAACTTAGAAACTAGAAATCAAAGACTACCTGCTTTAACATCCGAAAAAGAGCAAATTCTTCACAAAATCAACATTTTGGTTCCTCTGGCAGAAAAACTGTATCCTGATACAGCAGCAAACGGCCGTGAGAAGATACGTCAAGATCTGCGTGCTCTTAGAGAACGCTTTGACAAAATTGATATAGATATAACTGAACTACAGAAGAAACAAATGAACGAATCCCAACAATGGGCAAGCTATCAAGACAACCTGCAACAAACACTCGCATGGTTGACAATGATGGAGAAAGCAGCTAGTGGGGAACAACCAAATTGGCTTTCTATTCCAGACAGCAGATCCAAGCTGTTGAAACTTAAAGCGACTCTACAAGATGCCATTTCTCACAAACGGATTGTAGAAGGCGTCATAGAAAAAGCCCAAGCACTGATTCAGAAAAATATGGGTCCAAATCCTAAGGAAATGAAAGCCACAGTTGATGACATAAGCAGCAGATATGAAGCTTTGTTGAACAACATGCTTGTTTCTATTACACATATGGAAGAAACTCTGGATTCCATGCAACAATGGCATGATTTGCAAAAGAAACAGCAAGATTGGCAAAAGAATATGTGGGAACAACTCAATTTATGTACTGGTAAGTAATTAAACTTGTATTTCCATTCAACATTTTCAAAATCAAAAAATTCTTTGTGCCTAATAAGGCTTAATCGTTGCAGATTACACTGGGGGAAAACCAGCTTTACAGACTCGCCTAAATAGGGTTGAAGAGTTGCAAGGGTCTTTAGGAGAAGGAAAAGGAATGCTTGATTCGTTGAACATGTTACTTGCAAAAATATTGGAAACCCTGCCGCCAAGAGCTAAAGAATCCCTAGAAAGAGACGCTTTGAATCTAAAGTAAAAATTCTACTTTTCCTTAAATGATTCTAACATGATTCTAGAAGTACCACACATTTACACTTATAATTACACTCATGTGGTGATTATTTACAGATTCGACTTCGAGAAGCTTCAGGGTGGGCTTGAAGAAGTTCGCCATTCCTTGCAGGATCGTTTGAAGCAATGGTGTGAATATGAAGATGGTTTCGAAAGACTTATTTCATTTCTTACCGATTCTGAAGGAACCCTTAAAGCTTACGGTCCATGTAATACTCTCGAAGAGAAAGAAGAGCAACTTGACAAATACCAGGTAAAGAATAATTCTTTATTAGCTAACATTGGATTATTTAATTCGTTAATACATTTTAAAGGATATTTCGACTTTTACTCATTGTACGCGAATAAAATTAGTATTCTGTTCTTAATTTACTATGAAAGCTAAAAGAGAGTTTCGGTTTCTACTTTTTTCTTGACTTTTAAGAATTTATTTTTATACACACTATCATAGTTAATAATTATGTAGTTACATAGGTTAGGTATAATATAATTATAATTATATTTTTATTATAATATGACGAAAATCAATCTGAGGAGAAATGGTGATTTTTATTTAATACATTAGATGTCAAATGGCTTACTACTTTAGTTGAGTTGAAATGAATTGGTTTGACTTTTTTACAGCTTAAAAACTCAAGAACGCTTGTTTAATTCATCTTTATGTATTATTTAGCTTATTATATTCAGTTCTGCACTTTACAGCAACAATCTTCAGATGGTGATCGTAAATGACTTTATAAAATGAATGGACTGTGAAGCGCACGTGGAATATTTTTTAATACGGTACAAATTTTTTGAAGGCTGCTAGTGTTGTAGTACTCGGTTCATTTGAAATACTTACTTTATATCAGTAGAAGCATTTTGAGAGAAAGTACCGTAAACCTTTTGAAATAGATGGAAAATGTCTTTATTTTTGGCAAAATTCTAAGACTATGAATTAGACAAACTTATTTAATTTTGACAATATTATATGTATTAGTAGTTCTAGTGGTACAATGTTGTTGCGTATAATCCATCGGATTTGTAATAATGCTTATTACTACGGATAAAACTTTTTCGATTTGCGATTGCTCCGTTTTTGCTCCTTTTTTAAACAGGATTTTTCAAAGATAGTAGATTCAAGAAGTAGAGTCGTCCAGGATTTTGTCTACCTTGCTGACAACGTACAGCAAGTAAGGCTTCAGTAATAGCCCTGTAATCATTATGCTCCTTTAATTCTTTATTTACATCATTTTTTGTGTTTCTTTGTGGCACGCCTTTACGCATTGATGTGTTTTTGTAATAGTGCAGTAAAAATGTAGAAAGTACATTGTTTATCCAAGTTTTTAGCGGATTTATGTGCGTTTATGTTCCCTGTGTTAGCGATAGAAGTAGTAAAGGTATACTTAGTATACTAGCAGCTTGAATTTTTTGACCTACCTATAACTTATTGGTAGTTCCAGTAGTTTCCAGTTGCCCCAGATATATGTAATACTAGTTCTAGTTAATGTGCTTTACAAAAACTAACCAATTAAAGTTTTCAACTTCTCCATTCGTCAATAACAATAGTGTCTAAGTAGTAAGAGAACCTAATAATAGTGTTATTAGATATTACTATTACGGATCGGTTATCTGTGTATGTAAATGTACATGTAACGTATGAACTCTTAAGCACATACTATTATGTTTATCCAAAATGATAATTGCCTGTGTACCTCTGTGTCTGCTCTCGATCTTAAACCTTTTACTTTACTCTTTCACTCTTCAATGTTTAAATTACTGGTAGTGTGCATTTGTGAATTGTATCACTATATGTAAATGTTGTATTTTGTGTAAGAACTTCTCTGAAAACTGTCGGCTTTATTCAACTATCTCCATTTTACCCACATCCTACATTTATGCATCTTATAAATACTTAATTTACTTACTTGGTCTGACTGCTTATCCAGAATCTGTTAAGAAACCTGAAAGAAAACGAAGCGGAATTCGATAAAATTGGAAGTGACAATTCAGACTTAGTGCAGGCAACAGGGGAAGCTCGTATTGCTACCAATGTTCAACAAATCACTTCTCGTTTCCAGTCTGTTCAAATGACAGCAAAGGTAAGCTTCACTACAAAAACTTTCACCAACTTTCAGAGAAAGAAGAAAAGTTACTTGATTTAATTTTTTTTAATTATTTTGCTTTCTTGCAGGAAATATTGAAAAAATGCGAACAAGCTGTCGCTGACCACAGAGTGCATAGAGATAAGCATAATAAATTATTGGAATGGTTGAAAGAAACCCAGGACAAGGCTGATAATTGCAAAGAAGTTACTGGAACAAGACCCGAATTAGAAACTAAACTGGCCACAATAAAAGAACTCATTAGCGAAAGACCAACTTCTGTGGCTCTTCTTAATACTGTTGTCGAATCCGGAGAGAAGATATATCCGACGACGGGACCTGAGGGAAGGGACGCTGTTCGATTGCAGTTAGAAGAGTTACAAAATGCTTTTGATTCATTTTACGATGGCCTTTCATGCACTGAACGGGAAATGCAAACAAAGATGTCCCGGTGGTCTGGTTTCGAAGAAAGTAAAGAAAAACTTAAAAGCTGGTTGAAAGACATAGAAAATGGATTGCCAAAAGAATTAGAACTCAAAGCTACTCTTGATGAAAAGAGAGCTCAACTACAAAAATATCGTACCATTCTCCACGATATTTTGTCTCATCAACAAGATGTGATTGAATTGAAAGATAAAGCCGCTCATTTGCCAGAAGGATCGGAAAATGCTGTCAAATTAGCGGAATCTCTCACAGAAAAGCATCAAGAAGTGTTGGTCAAAGCACAGAATTATGTCGAACAATATGAAGGCATTGTGTGCAATCACCAACAATACATGCAAGCTGTTCAAGATACACTCGAATGGAATGATGCTACTCATAATACAGTCAATATGTGGAGCGATGAAAATCAAGACAGAATTAACCTGCATGCCAACCTAGAGCGTCTTAAGGTTTACAATTATTCCAATTTAACTTTATTTATATTTATTCTTATGCAGATAAAATTCTTTCAATGCATTCTTCTGCGTTTAGAATCTTCAAATTAGTTTGCCAGAGGAGGCTTACCGTGCTGAAGAAATTCGCAGCTTGGGACAAAAAGTTTTACCAGGAACAATCGAAGATGGACAGGAAAACATAAGATCACAAATTGATTCTTCTCAGCAAGAATGGGAGGCATTGCAATCTGCTGTCACGTAAATAAATTTCTCTTACTTTCTCCAAATTTCACTACTTCTGTTATAAGGTAGACGTACTTCATACGACTAATTGTAAGCAAAGTTACAATTTTTATCTTTCCGTTTTACAGATCAAGTATTGAATCACTACAGCTTAAGTTAAGCCTGTGGCATGAATTTGAAGCAGAAAAGGACAAATGTATGGAATGGTTGAAAGAGGCTGACGCTAAGCTTCATGCAGTAGACCTGAAACCTACCCTGTCTGCTAAAGTTGACCAGTTGAACATTTTGAAGGTAAATAATCTGTACCATTCACCAATTCTAATTTTTTAGAAAATAGTAACATAATAGATATAACTTGACATTTATTGCACTTAACAGACTTTACAAGGTGAAGTGAGAGCAAGAGAATTGGAGGTCGATTCAATTTCGGAAAGAGCTCTGAATCTACAAAGACAAGCTTTAACTTCCAAAAGTTCATCTGCATCAGCCTCAGAGCTGACCTATAAATACCAACAAGTTTCTCACAAAGTGAAAGTAAGTGAAGGTTTAGTTTAACTTTTACTATCTTCTAATGTTTTACATATTAAATATTCTTATATATGTATAATTTACAACTTTTGTCTATACTTCTAAGGATTTAACTGGCAAATGGCAAGTATATGTAACTTCCCACCAAGACTTCAATTCTCAGTTGGATGAATGCTCCAGATGGTTAAAAGACATCAGGGACAAATTGTCATATTGTTCCGATTTAAGTGCGTCATCTCAAAAAGATTTAGAAGGAAAACTTGGAACAGTTCATGTAAGTTTATTCCTTAGAAGTCTATGAAAACTTTATTCTTTACGAAATGAATATGTACCTAAGTAGCTAATTTCGTTTCCGACAACCTCAGGATCTTTTGCTGTACAAAGACGAAGGGTATGGAAAAGTTCAAAGTGTAGTAGAAATGGCGCAGTCTGTTCTTGCAAACACAGCTCCCACAGGACATCAATCTATTAATGAAGCTTTGAAGAAGTTGCAAGAAGAATGGAGTAGTTTAGCTGCCAAAATGATTGATACAAAGAATCAGTTAGACGAAAGTATTCACAGATGGGCTGGATTTTTGGAACAGATCCACCAGTTAAACAAAACTGTTGAATATTTAGAGTCTGTACTTAATGACGTAACTCCTTTCCAAACTTCAATGCAAGAAAAACGGTCTCAACTGGAAACTATTAGGGTCAGTATTTTTATTTGGGCTGTTTGCAACAATACCTTGAAATACATTGAAATAATAAAATAAATGTTTACCTTACAGAGCTTAGAAGAAAAACTGATTTGCGAGAAATTAGAAGTTGACAGTCTGAAAAACAAAGCATCAGAAATGGTAGCCAGTGGCCAGCAAAGTCAAGCCGCGGCTCAAGCACAAGAAATTCTGAAGAAATTCGACTCCCTTTCTGCAGCAATTCGAAAATTGAGGGATGAACGAGAAGAACAATACAAATACCACAAATCCTATAAAGAATCTCATGACGAGCTTATGGGATGGTTAAACCGTGCCCGTGAAAAGATTCCATCTCTCAAACAGCGGTCCCTGGGTGACAGATTATTTGACATAGAATCTGCCAGCACAACTTTCACCGGCTTGATGAACAAAAGAGCTCAAGGAAGTTTGCTTGTAGAACGACTTCAACAATCAGGTGAAGTTGCAATGGCAAGTACTTCTGATGCCGGTAAAGATACTATACGAGCTGAGATTCGAGCCCTCAACGAAAGCTTCGAAGCCCTGTTTAAAGATATCCAAAACCAAAAGGAACAATTGGAAGCAACAATGCTTCAGTTGAGAGACTGGAAAGAAGAATACGAACGTCTTTCTGATTGGTTGCAACAATGTGAAATTTTGATTAAAGCAGCTAAGACAACTCTTGTAGCATCTATTGACGAAAAGAGAAAGCAGGTTGCAGATATGCATGAAGTCATTGGAAAACTGGAGAAAGGAAATGAACAAATGGAAAAGTTCAATAAATCCGCTGCAGGTCTTTTGACTTCTCACTTAGACACTTATGTGGGCAACCAACTCAGACACTTAAATTCGAGATATCAAGTTCAACTTAATATGGGAAAAGATGTTTTGAAGAAAGTTGAAGCTAACCTGGAATGCCATCAAGAATTCGTCGCCAACTATGAAAAGGCCAAATCGTGGATTGAAAACGCTCGTGAAGTTATTGAGAAGAGCACTCAATCTTCAGGTGACACAAGAAAAGAAAGGCTTCAAGCTAATTTAGCCAAAATTCAGGTAATTTCGTAATAGTGAAACTTGCAAATATAAACACTACATTTCATAGGACTTTTGCTATAACATTTTTTAAATTTCTATAGGATTTGGTTGGGCGACAAGAACAAGGCCAAAGCTTGATACATGCAACAGTTAGCTGGGGTGAAAAGTCTCTCAGAAACACTCGTTCCGATGGTCGAGATACAATCAATGACCAAATGAAAGAAATTCAAACTGAATGGGAAAGAATAGTCAAGAAAATGGCTAGTGCCAAGGTTTCACTGGAGACCAGTCTATTACAATGGGCTGATTACAATTCTTCTTATTCCCAAGTACAACAATGGATCAGTGACAGAGAAGCTAAGCTTCAAAAAGTGGTGGAACAAAAACTTTCTCGAGGAAAGAAAGGACATCCTACTCCAGGGATGAGTTCAATATCCATAGGAGACAGAAAAGCCACTTTAAGAGCTACTAATACAATTGTTCAAGATATCGTATCGCTGGAACCAATGATTGAATCCGTTACTTCAAAGGCAGAGAACTTAATGCAAGAAGCTCCCGCCTCCGAAATATCAACAAAATACCAAAGTCTTACTAAACAGGCTCAAGAAATGTATGCCAAACAGAAGGAAATGGTGGAACAACACCAAGCGTTTGTTGATCTCGCTAATGAATTTATGGCTTGGATGCGTGTTACGAAAGAGCGTCTTGGTAAAATATCAGAACCTGTGGGAGACAAAGAAACCTTATCCAGCAAGATTACACAACTGACAGTTTTACAGTCAGAAATTCCAGAGGGACAAACGAAACTTGATGCTGCTTTGGCCAAGGGAAATGATGCTTGTGGAATTGTTGACGACGACGACAGAGAATTGATTGAAGAGGAAGTAGCTGTCCTCCAAGAAGAATTTGATAATTACACGTAAGATATTGAATTGCAGACTTAAAGATACCCAAAAGTTAATCATGGGTTGTAATTTTTCCTTATGTAATTTGATTTTTTTAATAGGGAAACGGTAGCTAAAACGCAACAGTTGTTGGAAGTTGGCTTGGTGCGGTGGAAGGAATGGGAAGATCAATACGGAGAAGCCGAGGAATGGATAAATAAGACGGAAACTCAAGTTAAAACTTTCCATCAACTTCAAAACACACTTACGGAAAAGAAAAATGCATTGGAACAATTCCAGACACAACTTCAACTCATTTTCGACTGGCAGAAAGAGTTGGATAAATTGAATTTGAAAGCTCAGCTCTTGTTGGAAACTTGTGCAGACTCAAGAGTTTCTAATGCAGTTACACAACTAACCACAAAATTCAGTGCCTTGTTGTCGTTGGCTAAAGAAGTCATTAGACGACTGGAACTGCACTACCAGGTACTTTGTCATACCAAGAAATATATAGAAGTTGAAATGACAAATTCGTAAATAAAAAAAATGTGTATTAATGTTTGTGGTATGTATATATAGGAACATCAACAGCACAATGCATTATACCAAGAGTGTCAAGACTGGATCGAGCGAACGCGTGAAAAACTTGCGTTAATTTCTAACGTCAATTACAACTTGAGTGATGTGAATAGTCGTCTCCAATCTGTAAAAGGAATGAAGCAGACAATGGAACAAGGACAAAATAAATTACGTTACGTTCTAGAATTGAAAGAGAAAGTTATGTTAACAAGTGAGCCAAGCGGAGCCACAAAGATCAACGAAGACACAGAACTTTTGAAAAATGAATTCGAAAAACTAATGGCCGAGATTCAAGACTGTCGTCAAAGACTAACCATCAGAGTGTCTCAGTTGGAAGAATTGGAGAAAACTCACAAGGTTATGACTGATTGGTTACAAGAAATTGAATTGAAGATGAATGTAAGTGATACAAATCAATATGCTGATCTAAGCGAGAAAAGAGCGTCTTTAGAACGACTCAAAGGAATTGAAAAGGAAGTTCTTGCTCAATCTGATATGCTCAGTAAATTGGAATCCAAAATGGCAGAAATGCCAGATATGCCGAAAGAAGCGTATTTACCAACATTTTCCAGATACGATGAAACGAAGACTGCCTTGCAAACGCAAATAGCAGAATTAGAAGCCATCGTACAAGAGCATGAGAAATATTGGCAACGTTATAATGAAGCTGCTGACTACTTGCGAAAACTTCGTGTAGATTTGCAACAATTTTCAGATTGCCACGGAGAAAAAGCCACTACTGAGGATAAATTAAGGGATTTGTTCAAATTTTTGGAAAATCTCGCCAAAGGTACGTTACAAATAGTAACATTACAATAATAATGAATAATTTTTAGTATGTATTTATGTGTTTTATAATGAAGTGTTATGTGAATGAATGTTTTTAATGTTTATTCTATGTACATGTGTTGCAGGAGAAGAGCATGTTAAGCGAACTAAGGAAATGGGGCAAAAGGTTATGGAAACAACTTCAGCCCTAGGAAGAGATACGCTTCAACAAGAATGTCATCAACTACAATTTGATTTGGATGCATTGAATGCCCAACATAAGGATAGTCAGAAAAATCTGAAGAAGTGCTTAGAAGCGTGGGAAGAATTTGATAAATGCTATAGTAGCCTTAGCAAGGCAATTGCTATTAGCGAGAAAAAGGTAAAGGATGAGCCTGACATCGATAAAGCAACACCAGAAGACTTCGAGCGTTGCAAGGTAATACTTACTAAGTGTATTTACTATTTGTATCTGTGCATTGCTATTAGTAAATAGAAGTACTAATTAATTTTTTGTTTTCAATTAAAGAAACTTTCTGCTGAAATTGCCACCCACAAAGTTCCTTTGGAAGAACTCAATGACAAATGCGAAATTCTCATGGAGTTCAGTTCATCCCCTCGTGTTAGAGATGCAACTGTTCAAATCCAAACCCAGTACTCTCAACTGGTTACTGCTGTTCAAGTAATTAGTTATACAATTCAATGTATCAATTCTCTTCGGTGAAACGAGCGAATTAAAAAAGAATGAATGAACCTCATTGATCAATTACGCATTATATTTACAGGGTTTACTGTCAAGAATCCAGAAGAGTCTTGCTGATCACACTGACTTTGTGAAAGCCAAACAAGAACTGGAAGAATGGCTTGCCAGAGCAGAAGGGACTGTTCAGGATTGCGCTGGCAGTGGAGATGAAGTCTCTGTAAAGGAAAAATTAGACATCGCAAATGTAAGTATCATGGGACGACAAAAGTTGTAGTTTTTGTTAGTTGCTACAATGTTTGAGTTGTAATATACATACAACTTATATTTTATTGCAGATCGTTTCAACACGACTCACTGAGGGACAACATCTCTTTACATTGCTCCAAGATTCGTTCACTCGTGTAATTAGTGTGATTCCTGTGGAGCAACAAGACTCAATGAGAAACGATGTAACAGTTCTTAGAATACGATGGGAAAAACTTAACATGGATCTCAAAAATACTTTGTCTCAATTAAAGGTTATTTAAATACTATTCATGCTTACATGGAACATTTTTGAAAATCACACTAACATCGTTGACTGTGTACAGGATTCATCCCAACGCTGGGACGATTTCAAAGAAAATTGTCAACGCTTTTCAATATGGTGTGATACGACCGGTGAAGCATTGCAAGAAAAGACAAGCACAAAAGCAGAGTTAGGAGACATGAAGACTCTCCTGGAGAAATACAAGGTAAATATCAAGTAAAATAGTAAAGGAAAACTTGTTAACGATGTTAATGTGTGTGTAATATTTTATATCTCATAACCAATTTAGAATCTGGAAAACGACATAACTACCGAAAGGGGCGAATTAAGCAACCTTCAAGCCGAAGCTGAACAGCTCTCCAAATGGGCAAATAATTCAAAGGCAACAGATTCCGTTTTTGAATTAGAGAAGAGATGGAAAGAACTGGATGCAAAAATTAAGAAATTGGAGTCTCAGCTTGAGCAAGAACTAAAGGAATACACAAACTATCATCACGCGTTACAAGAAACAGAGAAATGGCTCTTGCAAACATCCTTCCAACTTATGGCCCACAACTCTCTGTATATCACCAACCGGGAGCAAACATTGGAACAAGTTGCTATCCACGAAAACCTGCTTGAGGAAATTCAAGCCTACCAATTCACACTTAACGATGTTCGAGCCAAAGGACATGGTCAGATTGCTCGTTACGTAGAAGCTCTTCCTGCTATACAAATAACGATCGATAAGCAATTGAAAAATGTTCAAGACAGTTACGAATCTTTATTACACACTGGAATTCAAATAAAGAAACGGTTAATTGAATCGTTAGCAAAATTCCAAGAGTACGAAGATACTTTGGAGAGCATTATGATCAATTTAGACAAACTAGAGCCAGAAATATGCCAAAAATTGGAAGCCCCAATTGAAAACATCGAAGGATCCTCTAAAAAATTGGAGTACATCAGGGTATGCTGATGGTTTATAATATTTTACCCAATCACTAGAATAAATGAAATTGGATAACCTAATAACAATTTATTCATATTAGTACCTACATATTTCAAATATTAAATTTCATTTATGTTTTGTCTATTTCTATACAGGCTGTTCATAATAAGTTGCAAGGAGAGAAAAGCCGACTATCTTTGGCTGTACAAGCCTGTGAAGCAGCTACAGCCTCCTTATCCAGACCTACTAGCCCACAAGAAGCGATTCTTCAACCGATACCTGACAAGGAGCTTGCAGTAAGAGCCCGCTTAGAAGACCTCATCGATCAGGTATTCATCATTTTGTCAAACATCCGTTGCACTTTATATTCGTTGTTAAATTAGTTTTTGTTTTGATAGAATGGTTTGTAGTTATTGCATGGTTTTTTGTGATGGATTATGGCACAAATTTTCTAGAGTTGATTAATTTGATCCTTTTATTACTTTAGTCTCAACTGACCCCTTTTAGTAAATTGTGTTTTTATTTGGTGTGAATTTGGTTGATTTTGAATTTTTTAAACGTTCTTTACGTCACAAAGCGTAAAGTTTCTGATGTTGAGTCGTCTCCTGGAATTGAAGAAGAAGTCAAGGTACAGAAAGTCCATGTGGTACTAGATAAGGCACCTACTAAAAGTGCAATGGACAAGATTGATGAAATATGTAAACAGGTGAGAATTATTGCACACAAAAGTACAGTTAAATGCTAATGCAACGTATGCTTTTAAGTGTTTTCACTGCATGTTTTGCATGGGTGTGTAGTTTTTTGGCTGCTGAGTGTAAATGCTTCATGTAATATCAGTCACATACCTATACAAATACCAACACTAATTCTTCTATTAAACGAGTCTGCTGTGTATGTTTAACTAAAAGCAACTAATTACTGTAATATGTTTAATTGGTTCTTCTTATGTTGAAGGATTAATTTTAATCAATAAATTATTCCTTAGATTCAAACCCACATGACTGAATTGTCATCTGCAAGTTTGGAACTGGAAGACATACGTGCTAATAAGGACGGCTTAAATCGATGGGCAGATGAATCTCTTACTACACTTAAAGAAATTCAGAATCGACCCGCAAAACTTAGATCTGACACAGCTCAAGTAGAAATGAATCAACTCCAGGATATTCGCCAGGTAAAGTTTCATTCTTAAGTCCAAATCTGAAACTCTTTTATGTCTGTCATTCAGCTTATGAATTATAAACCCTATCCTTTTACAGGGAGCTCAAGACCGACTTTTGCAGTTGGTTGAAATAGAACACCTAGAATCGGCTTTAGTTCAGACCAAATACCTGCCAGACCTGGAAAGCAAATTGAATAATTTAGACCAAGAAGTTGCCAAAGTCATCGCAAGTCGCGTTGGAATTCATTCCAAGATAGCAGATTATAAAACTTTGGTGGGAGCCACTCAAGCATGGTTAGATGGTTTAGCTAGCCAATTAGAGCCTGTTGAGAAAGGTGGCGGTATCAGTTGTGATAGTAAAGTTGATTATATTGTCGATCTTTCTAAGACCTTTAATGACGGCGAGGGAAAACTAGAAGAAGTTAAGACAACGGCAAATGATATCATGAAGGATATTAGTAACGTTGATGCTCAAATGGTCGAAGAACAACTTAAAGGTCTAGATAGGAGATTTGGAGAAATCAAAAAGAGAATCTCCAGAAAGCAGCAAATTCTCGCTACTGCAATGAAAAGTTATGGCGACTTTAAAAACGATTTAGACAGCTGCAAGCAGGATTTGAACCAAAGAGACTTATCTTTGGCTCCTAAAATTGGTTTCCAAACTGCTCCAGTTGAGACTGCTCAAAATACAGTGAAGGGAATGCTCAAAGATTTAGAAAGTAAGCAGGTCGTATTGAGTACTCTTGATAGAAGATTAACTACATTACAACCTGAATTAGAACAACAAGAGATTACGGAAGCGGAAGCAGAATTGACTGCTGTGACAAGTCAACATGGAGTTCTCTGCGAGGATATGAAGAAACAATTAGCCGTTTTGAATGATGCGTTGGTTACACGCAAAAAATTCATGGAAGATGTGCAAATTGTGAAATCATGGGTCTCTAGAATGGCAAATGATTTGACTGATACTCCTACTATCCCTCTTCCCTCCGCTGATGTCGAAAGAAAAATATCTAATCTTAAGGTAATAATCATTCATATTCTACTAATTGCCACAGTTAAGTGATCGTAATTCTCAGATTGTACAACCATTCTATTATTGCTATTCCAGAGATTGGCTGGACTTATAATAGAGTTTATTGACACCAATTTTGCCGAAGTCAAAAAGGACGCTAAAAATTTGGAGAAGGAATGCGATGAAGAACAAACTGAACAGCTTAATGCACTTATAGCCGGTAAGAAATTAAAACTAAGCTAACTGTTATTATATGCATAATGCATGTAATTATTTTCTGATTTTTTATAATTTCTTATTTTAACTTTTTTTCTTTTTAGGTTTACTTGAAAGCATCAATTCTCTGAATAAGTCAGCAGAAACTCAGAATGAAAGGTTGAAGGAAGCTCTTAGACAACGCAGAGATTTCGAAGAACGTTTCTCTAAATGCCAAAATTGGTTACAAGAAGCAGAAACTGCAGTCCAATCAGATGTCAAGGGTTCTACTAACATCGATGTGTTAGAAGAACAGTTCGCAAAGGTAAAATTATGCACATTTATAAAGAAAGGTCATACACACTCTTATTTTAAATTCAACAACAAGTTCAAAGTTTGATTTGTTATTACTGTCATTTATTTATTTTAATTTACTTAATCACAATTTATTTTAATTTGTGTAGTACAACAAGTTACAAGATGAAGCTCAGCAGCTAAGTGAACAGATTCAAACTGCTGTGGAGAAAGGAAAACTCTTAGTTCCATCTTTAAATGAACCAGACCGACAAATCCTGACAGATCAGCTTTCTAGTTTATCTGGTAAGCTAGGAGCATTGTCAGTGAACATAGGAGACAAACTCGCTAATCTCCAGTCCGCCATTAACGAATTCCAAAAGGTTTCTAACATTATTGACGAAGCCGTAAAATACTTAAATGAAGTGAAAGCGGACGTTAACAACTTGAATCGTCCCGTTGGAAGTGTCATTGAAGACTCACAAGGTCTTTTGGCAGCTTATGAAGTGAGAATTTTTTCATGAGATTAACTTTAGATAAAACCTATGCACATTTAGTTACTGAATAATATGCTCACGTGTTTACGACTTCTTGCTAGAAATTACTCGATGACCTAAAAGGCTATAGGAAGAAACTAGAATCCACTCATTTCCACAACTATAAAGGAAGCAGCGAATTAAAAACTGTGATGAAAGATCAAGACGAGTTGGCTGGAATCATCGAAGCCCAGATCCAACGGCTAAGACACTTACTGTTATTACAGCAACACTTTTTGGCCCTTGTCACGGAAATCACGAACTTCATTATCAAGTACACTGAAGTGGTAAAGGAAATAGAAAAGTCAGGTACCACCATAGAAGAAAAGATCAAACGTTACAGTGATGTTATTGGCAGAATACAAGAATGCGAAGCGCAATTGGCACAAGCTTTTGACAAAGGACAAAGAATTGCCGAAGAAGGAACCGTTGCAGATCGAAATTCCATAACAGAACAACTTCAATCGCTCAAACAACAGTTGCAAGGATTACGAAGGGCAGTAGAGAATAAGAGAGCTGAGCATGAACTTACTGCAGCTGAACATAAAAGATACCTTGCTGAGCTCGATACGGCCATCGCTTGGCTTCATGAAAAAGAAACAGCCATAAAGTCCAGACCATTACTGGAGAAAGCTGCTTTGAATGTTGATTTTGAACTTCGAAAACACGAGGAACTTGCAAAAGAAGTTACAGAGAAACTTCAAACAATTGCATCAATAGAAGATGCATTGAAACATGATGATGGTCTTCCTCCTACGCTTGTGGAAAAAATTAGTGAAACAAGACTGCTATTAAAGACTCTGCCAAACGAACTCAAAGAACGAGAAAAATATCTCACGACTAACAAAGAGTTGCGAGAACAACATGAAAAAACTGTTGATGCTGTGAAAAAATGGGTGAAGGAAGCAAGAGCCAAATTAGCAGCAAAGGACTCTGGAATCGACTACGAAAACATTCATGCCGACTTGAATGACCATAAGGTACATTAACAGAAAAAATAGATGAATTAAAGTACCACTTTGTGCTGGTAATGTATTTATTTCGTTGTGGAACATACTTTATGTCCTTTTATTGTTACAGGCATACTTTGGAAATGAAAAGGCTACATTCCAGCAGCTACAAAATATTCGTCAAATTGTTGACAAAATTTGGCCGTCTCTTCTTGCCGCAGAACAGGAAACGACCAGCAAGGACCAGGAAGATCTCCATGAATCAGTTCAAAATGTTTTCAACAGTGCCCGTAGCCAACAGGCAAAACTGGAGCAAAATGCCAATTTGTGGAAGAACTATGTTGACTTGTTGAACATTGTGCAATCAGCCATAGCTAAAGCAGAATTACCAGAAGAGCCCGCGACCACATTGTTAGCATTAAGAAATAATTTGAGTATTGTGCAATCCGCATATGCGAATATGCAAGTAAGTACACGGGATCCATTAAAACTAGAATAATGATGACTATGACATAATAGAAATTGCTCATTAAAATACACAAGAGTCAAATAAACAATTTTTTCTATCCTGATTATAGAACCAGCAAGTAGAAATTGATAACCTAAACGAAAGAGGTCGAAGCGTAGAAAGTCAAGCAGACAGTGATAATAGACAGAGACTTCAGACACAAATGAACACAATCAATACCAAGTGGAGGGATGGACTCGGGAACTTGGACAACAGGAAGGATGCAATTTCAAAATTGGTTAATCAGTGGGAGGTGAGTGAATGCTGCAGTTGTTTTTCATTTACATGAACACAAAGTACGTTTTCAGACTGTAACTTAAGCGAGTCAGTGTGGTTATTATTATGATTCGTATAAAGCTTGCCAAATATGTCTCTAACATTTGTGCATTCTACAACTATGACTTAATAGGTCGTATACAATGTTAATAGGCAATACTATTTGCCATGAGAAAGCGAACGTGTCAAGGAAGAATACGTTATGAATTGTCCTCAGATATTACTACTGCTCTAAATTGTTATTGCACATTGAAACAGTTACTTTACTACAGTACTAGTTTCTAGTTGACACACATGGATGCAGTATACAAATGTCCATGCTCTAGTAATGCATTACGTTTTATTTTTGGTCGTAGCAATGCGAATCATTATGGCAAGCTTTCGAGTCAGGCTTGTCTGCTATTGAAGAACACTTCTCGCAAATCGACCCATCCATCCGCTCCCACCAGCAGTTGCAAGAGACCAAAGCAGCTCTCCAAGGGATCCTGAATGAAGCCAAACAATTAGGTACGACCCATACGGATTTGCTGCACTACGCCGAATTTATTTTAAAACACCTCAACTCTACCTCTGACATTTGCTACTCCACGCTCAAGTCGAAACTGGATCACCTCTCCACCCAATACAAAACGTATGTCAATGTCCCATTTACTTCTATTTTTGTCCCTTCTCTCCAGTTTTATATGCTCCCTGTCCCTGCTTGCTTGTCTCATTCCTCCTTGCAACAAATCAACCAGAATTAGTACCCATATTATTCAACCCTTACATACATACTTAAAAGGCATTCCCAAATTCCTCAACTCCAGCGTAGCCCTGCTCCAATATGTTGCTCCGAAAGTTAATGTTTCGTTCACTCACATTTTGTAAGGGATAGCCTTTTGTTCCAATGCATAAATGTACAAATATTTACATTCTGTTACATAATGCATCGCAACACAAGCATGCACAACCAAAAACTAAAATAATGAGACTTTGAGGTTTGAGAATTGAGCATGCATGAGGCTTCGTTAGTTATAGCAGTTTACGCTTTACAACATGTTCAGTTCAGCTGCAGCACACAACTAGTAGTATAACGGCTAAACATGAGATAAATAGGTCGTAAGTCAGAGCAGATTATAAATAAATATTATTTTAGCCCAGCATAGATTTAGCATACAGTTGTAAATAAACAAAATCTGAAATAACACGTTTAGATGCCTATAGGGATGGTATGCATTACCTTTATCATATTATTTTCAGACCTCCTCCCAATCTAAATTAAAAGTGTTAATTATTAACATTTTACCATTCCACTTTTATCTCCACAAAATTCCACTACTGGTAGAGTAAATTATTTGAAATACTGCCAAGACACAGATACCCAATTGTAAAAATAAGCTTTTACTATGCGTAATGCGTAGGTAGTTCTTATTATGTTGTAGTATTTTTGGTATGTACAAAAGTGTACAACATGGTAGTGCATCTTAAGTGGATTGATGTAAATACAGTTCCATTAGATGTGTGTATTTTTATAATAATACGGCACGTTAACTGTAATGGAATACATAATTAAACTCTTCCAATTAGCAGATTATTGGGAAACACGATAATAGTTACTGTACAGTAGTAAATACATATAATTAAATCGTGTTATTAAGTATCGTAAGATACTTGTTTCGTTTTAAATTATTCAGAGAAGAGATCACTAGCAATAAGGAAAATAGGCCAGCTAATCAAAATCTCAATGTTAAGTTATCTATAGACATAGATTTCCATGTGTTAAAAATGTTAGGTATAGTAAATACTGGCAATGTTAACTGTGCCTTTAGTCACATGTGTATGTTCAACTCAAGTCAGACACTCTTCTTCTTCTTTACGGGATCTTCTTTACATTTGTGATATATTTGTTCGTTTTTTCCTCAATGGGCCTTGTCAGGCAGAAGTAAGATTGCAATGTATAAAGTACCTATTTACGATACAAGTAAGATATTCTAGTCGCCTTGCTTAGATCAACTTAGCGTGGTGAGTGTGCCAATAATACTACACAATGCTGTTAAATCTACTACAGTACAGATATTATTACAAACGAGTGCTGTGATGTAAAAAAGGGAAGACGATAGACGACAAAAATCTCATCTCATGATGGTTATGCACGAGGCTAGTAGAGAGAGTAGAAAGATCGGAATCATTTTAGTTGCAGTCATTTAGATTTCCTTCATGAAAAAGTCGGTTGTGCTGCCGTACCATAGATAATACACACTGGCAATGGCATTAGTGCATTAAGGGATGATCCTACTTCTCTCTATACCTATATTTAGTGAACTGACAATGAGAGTCATTGCCAACACGGTGCTGAGAGGAGATTGGTAAATCTCAAAGAGAAGAGTTATTTTTGGATGGAATGAGATCTGCTTGAGACATGTTTTGGCTTTCGTAACTTCGTGTGTTGTATACCTACTCGATGCAAGATGCTCAAACAGCACAACTGTAACATGTGTATTTTCTTCCCTTTCATTCTACACAGCTACAACTTCTCAAGACATAATAATATTATGAATTTCTTTTGCCTTGTATCGTACCTCTTTGCCCCT
Source organism: Pogonognathellus flavescens (assembly GCA_019776165.1). Classification (NCBI taxonomy): domain Eukaryota; kingdom Metazoa; phylum Arthropoda; class Collembola; order Entomobryomorpha; family Tomoceridae; genus Pogonognathellus; species Pogonognathellus flavescens. The sequence goes on along the minus strand of JABASD010000045.1, from coordinate 45,380 downwards.
GAAGTATGTGCTTAAGTGTAGAGAACATCATCGTAATAATATGCCTAAGAGAGTAGTTTCAACATAAAACCCACGAAACCGTATATGTAGAAAATGGAATCTTAGAATTTTACATCAATGCCTATTTTTGCTTTCCAGTTTTTCAATGCACACTCTTCTGGGTGGCTGTTTTGAAAGAAACATCCTTTTGCATTTCTACCCTTGGAAAAAGCATTTTAAACCTTTATTTTCAGAAAATACACCCTAAAATTTATTTGAAAGATAGTTTAAGTTTCCATATAAGTTTCCACTTTATGTGGAGATAATTTTTGTCGTATTGAAATACCCCTACCTGAGCAACTAATATTTCATAAGCTTCTTAAACAGGTACTTATTTCCTTTGATATTTCTAGCATTGTTAGTCTGTTGGAAGAGAAGCTGCAGTGGCTAACAAGTCAGGATCAATACCTTGCTGACGTAGATACCAAAATTGACGAGTTCCAAAGACTTCTGGAGCAAATTGATTCGGATATTAAAGCCATAAATCCATTCGATTCGGATGTTACATCTGTCGACCAAAAAGTTCAAGTATATATTGACTGACTAATTTGGCATTGACATTGAATCTGAGTATATAGGGTAGAATTCAAGAGCTAACCTAACGTATTAATTCATTGCATTGCAGGAAGCGGAAATACTCATTGGACAAGCATCAAAATCCATTTTAGAATTTAACACAAAACTAAAGGATAGATTTACATCGTTGAAACAAGTTCTTCCTACATCCATTGGAAAGAATGTAAGATGATGCAATATCAAATATTTACTTACTTCTTCTTCTTATCTTCGTAACGTACATAAACGTAACCATGTTTGAGTATACCTGAAACAAAGTTGTACAAAGTTGCAATAAAAATGGTAAAATGTATTTAGATCTCGAATTTGGAGTTAGAGGTTGAAAAGGTGGAAGCAAGTATGGCAGATAAGCGACAAGATATCAAACGAGCTCGTACTACTCGTTACGAATACAAAAAAGATTTGGAGTCTGTACAAAAATGGATTTCAGTTGCGGAAGAAAAGCTGCAAAATCGGAATGCAGAACCACATCTTCTCAAAGAGAACGTTCAGGTAAGAGTACAAAAAGCTCTGTGTATAGACATTCAATGTCTGAAAAGAGATTACAAGGGTATTAGTGTGTATAAGATAACTTGTTGAATGGAGTGATGTGTTGTATGCAGGCATTACAATCCGAACTGCCAAACATTTTGGACCAAATGGAGCGTGTGCAAAAGGCTGCGAAAACCATTGTGGAGAAAACTCCAGATGCAAAGGAAAAGGAAGAATTAAAGAGTACTGTTGATGCGGTGGATGCCCAATTACAACAGATCAGCAACTTAATTGAAGAAAGGAGGCTCAAGGTAGAATATTACTGCTGTAAATTTGTAAACACATGGATTAGTGCCAATCTCCAAACAACAAAAGACGCAGTAGCAGAGCAAATAAATGAGTAAATATTGTCATAATGCGAATTTATATTTAGATTGGGGAATCTCTTGACTCTTGGCAAAGATTTTTGCAACTGTATGCTCAAGTCATTGCATGGACTGATGACAAAAACAAGATTTTACAGGAGCCATTACAACTTTCGTCCTTGGCTGAAACGAGACAAAAGTTAAACAACTACGCTGTACGTTGGTGTTGCTCATATGTTGAATTTTTCTGTTTACACATTGCTGAATACTTTGTATTCTAGTTACAAGCAAATTCTAATTTTTTTATGTATGTTTAGATGGCTGTAAAGAGTTTGAAAACTGTGGGTAAACAGTTGAGTGAAATGGGTCGAGAACTTGACCGTGTCGCTGAGATATCCAGTGCTGGACCATTACATGAGAAACTTGATGAGGCTGAGCAACGCAAAAGTGAAATAGAAGCTCAACTTTTGGAACGAGTGAGTGAAAAATGGGATTAACATAATAAAAAGCACTTGACGAAATGTTGTTACATGGAAGTACATGATTTTAAATTAAATCTAAAAATGTAGAATGCTTTCCTCCAAGAAACTACCGAAGAATGGGAACAATGTGAAAAGAAATTCCGAGAAACGCAAAGTTGGCTGGAAAAGACAAAGCAGTCATTAGACAACCCAGCTGGGAAAAGAAAGCCTCTGCGAGATCAATTGGCTTCCCGTGAAAAACTTTTGGCTGATGTTTCAGTTCAAAGAACCAAAATTGGACTTGCATTGGAGAAACTCCAGGTAGGACTCCATCCAGAGTCTATTATATTTAGGACTGTGACTGACATCGTTGTACCCATTCCATTCGGTTGTTGCAATGTCAAGCTCCACAATACTACTTTCGCTCTAGTTATTTTATCTTTGTATTTTACTACAGGTTCACTTCAAGGCTGGCATTGGCGGTGATCCCAATGTAGAAAAAGAAGAAGGAGAGCTCCAGAAAGGATTAGATGATTTGAGCACAGAAACAAAAAATCAATGTACTGCTCTAGAATCTGCTATTTCGCAGATTGATAAACTACAAGAGGTTTGTTTTACTTTCGACATTGCAAACGTTACTAGTTGATGAATGCGTATGTACTGCAAGTCCTAACTCCATCATTAAAACCATCATTAATATTTATGTGCTTTTGAAATTTTTTAGGAAGTTCAACTTCTTAGAAACCAATTGGGTCAGGCAGAGCAGCATCTTCGTAACGTTTGTAGTCCTGCTTACTTAGCCAGCGACCGTGATAAAGCTACTGCAGAGCAAACGGTAAGTGAATATTTGCTTGTCTTTGCGCTAGGTTCCTCTCATAAATATTCCATTACAAGGTAACTCAGGGCATATAGAAAGAAAAGAAAAGAACCCATCCATTTCCATAAAGGTAGCACCAAGGCTAACTAGATCTCCTTGGTTTCCTTGGTTTTGTGTGCGAGAAGCAAGGAGCTCTAGAGTGTCTCAAACTCTAATCTAGTTAGCCTTGGTAGCACACATAAAATTCCACGACATTCCTTTCCTCTACATAATACATGGCAAATGAAAGTTTTTTTGAACATAACTGATGAGTGACTGGGAACATGTTATTACCGTACTAGTTGTCCTGTGTAAATATTGTAAATACTTACAGTACTACATAAGGTGTACACAATATTGAAAAATTGAGAATGGAGAAAGAATTATTTCCCTCATATTAATATTAATATTCATTTAAGCAACATTCGTGTTTTTCTTGAAAGTCTGTTGCTCTTGTCACACCTCCAAAAGTAAGTGTGTTATATGTTCAGCTTGCTTAACACTGACACTACTTTAGTACTATAGTGGAACAAGAACCGTAAAAGAAAAACCGTGTAAAACATTACCTAAATCATCTCAAAGGACAAAGATAACGGAAGAAATTGAATTAATTATCTCGTTGAAACATAAACTACTTAAGAAAGACGTACGTAAAGACCTTTAGTTGACATTTACCGTATTATCTACGATGTTGGCTTAAATGAACATGTTTCAGCTTTACAGTTACACTACCAAACGGCTTATACCTAATCTGGGATCCAAAGAAATTAAGTTTATCTCATTTCACCATGATAACTGAGTAAGGACAATGGTACGCACAATGTAGTTCTAACTAGTTTATGTCGGATCGCATTATTCGCACAGCTTCTACATATAAGTCTCTATGCATTATGTATGTAAGCACAAATTCTTATAGCATTACTTATAGTAAACCTAGTTTAAGCTGTTTCTTTGAGTGCAATGTTTATTTGCATTATACAGGGAAAGCCAAATAAAATACACACAGCCATGCATAAGTAGTGAAGCAATATAAACGAAACGCACTTGCACAAGTACAAGCTATAATAAAATGTGTACCTATATAGTTCTTGTGCCAGTTGACTATCAATGCATTTTAATTTGTACTCTCACTTGTACTGTATGTAGTTCATTGTTATATTATACGCTACATAAGTATACTGGTTGTGATCTATACACAGACAGAACATCACAAAGTCAAGCTAAGACGTAGTAGTAGTAGTAGTAGTAAAATGCAAAAGGGAAATCAAAAGGGCAAAGCATGCATAAATAGATAGAGAAAAGTTTAGTTTGCGAGAAAAGTTACGTACTAAGCTGTGTAGTTGTAAGTAGTAGAAGCACAAGCAGCAGCATAGAATACGATTGCATTGCACAAAGAGAAGGTGGTATGGTTTGGTTGGCTTGGTTGGTGGTGGCTTCTAATTTGGGCTTTGGGATGTCTGTGTTTGTCGAGGACAGGCTTGGAAGGAAAGGCTTAAAGGCATTCAGTCCAAGATCACAGCTCGAAACGAACGTATCAAGCTCTTGATGGTGTGTGGTGTTCCGAGTCCGCAACCCATAGACTCATAGTTGTGACCATTCCTACGGATCATTTCCCCCTCAGCCGGATCTCAATTCAATTCTATTGTAGTGTGGTGCTGTTGCCAAAAACTTACGCCCATGCATAACATCATCATGCTTCTGTGCAACTACAAATACATACAGACTCTACTCCGCAAAAACAATTCACAGTTGTTTTCATACAAAGACAGACATGTGTGTGACAAAATATAAATTGTACTTGAGAAAAGAAATACTGAAATACCTCTGACACAGAGGTTGAACGTATACTTTGTAAAATAGTTCAGTCGCGTCGACAGTCGACACAAGTTACTCTTCAAACAATCACAAAATAATAATAATACGACTAATGTATTCCAAGCAAAGACTCAATGACACGAAAAAAGAATACTAAACTAATGTGGTCACAATGCCGTAGTAGAAAACTGTTTTTGTCGTAAATTGCTCTAAAAAGTAGATCAACAGACTTTGAAATACATTGAATGAATGTCACTCTCTTTCTGGCTCTCTCTATATTATACTTCAAAAGTATAACCACACAGCCATGAATGTGAAAGGTCACACAAATCTATTCTCTTTTTCTCTCTTGACTTTATCTGAGAACTGTTCTGCATTCAGTTAATATTTAAAGTTATCCGTGAAAAATATATTTTTTTCTCTTACTTCGCTGTCCGCTAATACGTTAAACAATAACTGTCGTCTCACTACTCCTTCTGTCCGTCAATCCGTCATCCTTGCATCTTGTGCTGCATTTTGTGTGTCATTGTACTCATCGTAAGTGACAACAAAACCTTGTTGCTACTGTACAGGCTCTCCGCTTCAGTATTCAGAAAAGTCAACAGTTTGTCGGCCGACTTGTTGAGAATATTCGTCAAATTGACCCTTATGCTGTGCTAGCGATGGATGTCAAAGACATCCCGATGATTAAATCTCAAGTGGAGAGCTCTGAATCTCCAACTCCAATCTCAGCCGAAGCGGCTGCTGCTGCTGCTGCCAGAGGTTCTTATGCTGACATTGCTTTTGGACGAAACAGTCCCTGCCCACCTGTACAAACAGCTGCAGAACTCGAAGATAACAATTTCACCAAATTAGACAGTCATTTATCAGTGAAAGCGCCTGCACTTTCATCTCATCATGTTCCTCAACTCTCGACCATTACTACTGTCGATGAAAATACGCCCCCGCAAATCGCAATCGCTGCCGAGTCTTTCGTAAGAGACTCCACAGTAAAAACTTTCGCAAGTAAAAAGGAGCGCCAAGATATTGACCAAACCAAATTGCCTACTCCTCCATTAACAGAAGAAGATGCTGGTTTCACAGCTCCACGATATTTACGACGTCAACAAGAACAAAAGTCTACCACGAGTACCAAACCCAGACCACTCAGGGGAGCACGACCTTATGAATCCAGGCGTTCTCTCAAGGATGCTCGCAGACAAAAATCTTATTCTCCAAGCTCTCAAGTGCGACCTGCAAGTGCAAGTCCAGGTCCTCAAAGACGAATGAAAGATAAAGCTGCTGATGAAGACACAGTTACAGATACTCAACAACCTCCGCGTCCAAGTTCAGCTCTCCCAGGACCGGAACGTTCACATCTTACACCAGTGACCACACAAGGTGTTTTACGGTCTGAAAGTCCCATTTGGAACAATGAAGGTCGTTGTCCATCATACGCTGAAGTATTTTTCGGACATAAAACCGCTTCAATGTCTTCATTGAATGAACCAGTACTTATACCAGATTCTACGCAATCGATGGAAAGTATTCCTCTTCACGATTCTCCCGTTCAAGTGCCTCGTGAAGAAGTATCGACCATTATGCCTACCGAATCTGATTTTGAACCATCTCCTGTGAGTGTGAGACACCAAGAAACACAATGCTCGGATTCTCCAACTGTGGAGTTTACTGAGACGGCAATGGAAACATTAGACACACTTTTGCAGCAAGAACAAACACCTATATTATACACAACAGATTTCGGTCCGGTTTATCCCTTGCAGCATCAAGAAACTCCACAAGATGTTTTTGACACAATGGATGAATTTTATTTGGAGAGAAAATCTGAAAAAGTAGAATATCAGACCAATACAACTACCACGGATTTATACAGTGTAGATGTTGAGACTACTAGAAGGCGGGAGGAGGATAAGAAAGATCCGACTCCAATACAAGCAGCAGTAGAAGAGAGCAATCCATTGCTTGAAAAATCATATGCTTCAATTCTCGCATCAGGAATCAAAGAAGAATTTATAGAACCGACAGTACCCGCTCGTAAACTGCCATCCCCTACGACCACTTTCGACTATGAAGTGTTTAAACCTAAAGAAAAATCGCCACCAAAAGAAAGCACAACTGCAGCGGTGAAAATAGTGGAACCTGAGATACTTTTCCAACATCCGACAATTCCCGGATTAGTTTTGAAAAAGGAAATACAAGCTGGTTTATTGAGTCCTTCTCTCCGAAGACGTCGCAAAATTAAAGGGCGATCTAGGAGTAAATCTTTTACGAGAAGCGAAGAATCTGCTAGTGAAGTGGAGTTTACTTTGCCAGAAAAAACCAGTGCAGATATAGATTACCACACGGACGAAGATGATGAAAAACAAGATGAAATTGAAACACCCATCGCAAAAAAGAAAATACATAGGGAGAAATCGAAGGCCAAACCAAAACCGCAAAAACAAACGACTCTTGCATTGACTGAAGAAATGAAATTGGAAACGCCAGTCGAAATGACTGAGAATCAAAATAAACTTTCGGATTTGGCTAAACCAGATGTTTCCACAGAGCAGGAAAATGTGTCAGAGTTAAAATTAGTGGAAGATGTAAAAATACCTAGTAGAATAATACAAACAAAAGAAAGTAGCACGGAGCCCGAAGAATCTCATTCAACTGAACAGAGAAGACTAAAGAAGAAAAAGAAGAAGACAAAGAAGCCTAAAGAAGAAGACGATGAAATAGAACGGGCTTTAAAAGAAATAGAACTATCCGAAAAACGAAAAGCCACAAAAGTTACTGACTCAATGGACGCAGTTGAAACTGTATCAAGTCAAATTGAAACAAACATACCTACTGAAACAGATATCGCATCTACGGAAGATAATATTGCATCCGCGGTTCACTCCGCGGAGAAAACGAGGAAAAAGGTGAAAGCTAAAAGAAAGTTAGGAAAAGGCAATGAAGCATCTGCTCCCATTCAGAGTTCTACCGATAATGCTAACATAAACGATTCAGTTTCTGAAAAGCCTGCTATTGAGTTGGCTGATACGACTGTAACAAGCAAATCTGGCCCAGATTCACAACCAGCGGAACCCGTCATAACATCAACGGCTAATGAAAAGAAGACAGGCACTACTACTGCAGTATTACTGCCTTCATTAGAAAAACAAACAGTTGTAGCTGACAATGAGGTTAAACAGGCGGAAACTCCTGTTACGATTGCAAAAGCTGCTGATGCATTGCCGACAAAATCTCTAACAACAACACAACCTACATTTAGCCTTAAAACAGACGATTTTCTTGATGCATGGATGGATGAGGATGTTTGTCCTATCTCTGATGATGAAATTGTGATAGAAACATATATGTTACCACAGGAGCCAGTCGTGACTCCTGATAGACTAAATGTGCCTTCCGATGAAATTATTGCTCAACTTGAATCAAATCTCTCCGAAAAAGTATTACAGCCAACAACTGCTACTCCTAGTACTACTAGTGCGCCCGCTTTGCAGTTGAAATCGGATGCTTTCGGAGATGCTTGGATGGATGATGCTCCTTGTCCCATTTCAGACGAGGAGGAAGTAGTTGTACCCACACAAGTACAATCCACTTCTGAATGTGATAAAAAAGCTCAACCATTAAAAGAAACAAAAACAAAAATAGAAGTACTTAAAAGTGATGCTAGTAAGCAGGAAGCGAAAAAGGAGTCCACTGAGACGAAACCTTTCAACTTAAAATTGGACAGTTTAGATAGTGCGTGGATGAGTATTCTGGATGATGATGTAATTCCCAGTTTCAGCGATGAAGATGATACAGCGAAACCGGAAGAAAAACCTGCAATAGTAACAGCAAACATAAATACCACTCCGAAGGGAACTGACAAGAAATTACATGCAAAAGAAACATCTCCCAAACACGCACAGAAAGTAGCAATTACAACTGCAACTTCGGTCGACTCGTCTCAATCAGAGCCAGCTGTTGATACCTCTGAGACAGATGCAGATGAAAAATTCATGAGAGGAGCTAAGCCTCTACAGAGAAGAGATACAAAGAAAAAGTTGAAAAGACCTTCATTTATTGAGAAAGCCGAACAGGAGAGTATCGCTGTCTCAAATGTAAAAGAACAAGATAAAGACACTTCGGCTAAAGAAATTAAAATCGAAAAAGAGCAGATAATTACATGTACTAGTGTGGACATACTAACAGAACCGTTACAGAAAGAGAGCGGTGATGTACTTCCTGCTACCGACACCGATGCAACAGTAAAATCTAAAACTGAGGAGCATATGAGTGATAAAGAAGATTCACAAAAAATGCCAAAGAGAAAAGATAGTAAAAAGAAGCCGAAAACACAAAGTAAGGACAAAACTGACCAGACAAAAGATGTACCATCATCTACGGAGGATTCAGATACGCTTCATAAAGATGTAACTGACGCTTCAGTAGAGCAAGTGAAAGCAATAACAGTTTCAACAGAGAAAGTCGATCGGGAAAGTAATAAAGATAGTGTAAAAGATTCAAAAGACAAAAAGTCTAAAGGTAAAGCTAGTCCGAAAGAAAAGTCTGGCAAGGCGGAGAGTGTAAGTGCGAGTAAATCTGTTGACATTACCCTGCCTGCAACTGCAAACAAGAAGGAGGAAATTAAATCCGAAACTTCAATGACTCCTGCAGTAGAACAAAGCTCTCAAGTTGAAAAAGGTAGCCCTGAATTACATAAAGAAACGCTTGAATCTCAACATGATGTAGTAACTGCTACGTCAATCGATTCAGCAGTGGAAACAAAAGTAAAAAGTGTCACTAGAAAAAATAACCGTAAAGATAAACGCACAAGAACTATAAGTGGTAGCAGTGATAAATCATTTGACAAAGAAGATGCTTCTGTAACCGTTCCTCCCACCGATAAAATGGAAACGACTACAACTACCACGGAAATTGAATTTACATCACCCAGCAATATTGAAAAAGAAACTACGTCTGAGACCACAACCGAAGTGCCTATTTCCGCTGTTGACACAACATCTGCTAAAGAATCCGAAAGTAAAACAAAGGAAAGTGATAACGTACCTGCAAAATCCGATGCAAAGTCGAAACAGGCTAAAGGCAAGAAAGGTTTCAAAGAAAGGCCAAGAAGAAAAGAAAGTGAAAGTGAGTCCGTTGATGAAGACGCGGGTGAAAATAAGAAACATTTACATAAAAAATTAGTGGAAGGTCCATCAATCACCAAACAGACAACAACCGAAACACACAAACATGAAACTACTGTTGTAAATAAGGAAACAATCGTTACAACAACAACAAAATCAGAAACTGTAAGGACGGAAGAGAAATCAAGTTCAGTAGGTGCCCTTGTACAACCTCAACAGACGGACGTTGCTGAAAAGCTAGAAACCGTAGTGGAATCAGCTTTGCTAGAATGCAAACCTGTGCAACCATCTACAACAGCAACTGAACAAAGTAAACCGGAAATTGAGGTGAAAGCCGATAAAGATAAAAAACCAAAGAAATTTACTCCGAAGAAGTGGCGTAAAGATAGGTTAAGAAAAGAAAGCGCCAGTGAGACATCAGGAAATGAAGAGGACAGTAAAATTGAACTTGCAAGTTCAAGGGGCATCACTGAAAAAAGTGTAGTAGCTGCAATCTCACCTCCTAGCATTAGCGATGAAAAGTCAGAGAAAGTAACAGAGTCTCAACCCTCACAAATCACTGTGTCAGAATCTCAAACTTCACAAATTAATGTTGTGGATGCTGCAAGTATTGAAAAAGTACCTACACAAACAACCGCTACTGCTGAAACTCAAAGTAAGAAGGTGGGTGGTGCTAGATATAAAAAACCTAAAGCACCACGTCAAGATAAAACAAGAAAAGAAAGTGAAAGTACAATGGATGAAACTGATCAACCCGAAAAAGTTGAATTATCTGGAAAGCTTGTTGAGGATGTAAAAACAACATCATTATCAACACAAGCACAGCCTACTACAACTGATGTTGTAGTTGAAGTCAAGGAAAGTAAAAGTGACATATCGGACAAACCCACTACAGCTGAAACACCAGCAGCAGGAGAATCTCAATCTAAACCTCCTGACACGGAAGATAAATTTAAAAAGTTCAAACCGAAAAGAGGTAGACGGGAGAAAGGACGGACAATTAGTGAAAGTAGTGATAAATCTGTAGACGATGAGGAATTGTTTGGTGCTAAGAAAGTGTACCCAAAATTTAGGGCTCCAAAGCCAACACAGGAAAGCAGTGTAAAAGATCCTACTGCTTCTGACAATTTAAAACAACCCGACAGCTATAAAAGTAAAACACTGAAAGGAAATTTCGGGAAAGTGGGGAAACAGGAGAGGAAAGAGAGTGAGAGTGAGTCGATTGACAAGCTTAAAACAGCAGTAACTCAAAGTACCTCTATTAAAAGCGAACTCAATCAAACTTCCGTGACACAGTCGTCTGAAATAATAGTTGGAGTCTCAGAAGTCAATAAACAAGAATCCCAAACTTCGGAGAATGCGGCGAAAGCTGCAGAAAACATTGAAACTCTATTAGATAACAAGGCACCGTTGCCAACACAAACCCCAGTTTCTAAAGACAAACCTAAGACGGCAAAACCCAAACGATTCAGAAGAGAAAAACAAAACAGAAAGGAGAGCGAATCAATGGAGGAGGATGACTCCTTAAGCGAATCAAAGCCTTTGAGCAATGTGCCGGTGGTGGCAGAGGAACCAAAGACACTTGAAGAAGACTCGTCTCAAGTTAAAGCAGTAATTAGTAAACCAGTAGATACCATTTCAAAAGAAGTGTTGGAAAAAAAGGAAAGTGGAAAATCTGCATCTGAAAAAGTTTCTACTCCTGGAGAAGTTGAAAGTACAGTAGTTCAGCAAACTACTTCAAGTCAGCAACAATCAACTCCTCCATTGCCGTTGGTAGAAACAGCAGCCCCACTTCAGCCGTTACCTAAACTAGCAAGTTCACAAACACCAGAAGGCCGAGTTAAAAAATTAAAGGCTAAGAAGATGCGAAATGCTGGACGGAAAGAGAGTGAAAGTAGTGAAAAATCCGGAGACGAAGATTTTGTTTCACACAGACCTCCTAGAAAATCTACTTCCGGTGAGGCAGGAAAATCAGCTTCAGACTCTCAACAAGATAAAGACAACTCGTCACCTGAAACAGGAAAGACTAAAAAATGGCGCAAAGTAAAATTCGCTGATGAGTTAGTTCAAAAGGCCGTAGGTGACGAAAGTAAAGTGTCTCAAGAATCTTCAAGTACAACTGCAGTTGCTTCTCAAATATTGGAAAAATTGAGTACCATTCCACCATGCGAAATGAAAGAACTGAAGCCTTTGTTTGGACTTAAAACAGATGCGTTTGTAGATGCGTGGATGGACGATGATGTGTGTCCTATTTTCTCCGATGATGAAGAAACTGTCACTGCGCCAAAACAGCCAACAAAACCTGCCTCAACAGTTGATTTATCACAGCAACAAAAGTCAGGGGCTGTGATTTTGGACTCGAAACCAAAGGCAAGAGACTGGAGAACTGTGGTACAAGTAAAACAAAGCAACATACCATCCCTTGTAAATCAATCACAAGTGCAAAAAACCACAGAAAAAGTGACTGTAACAAAATCGCTTTCACTTGACGAAAAGAAAGTTGAGAAATCTGAAACCGGTCAAAAAACTGTTGACTCGACCCCTAAACAAGACAAAAAAGAAGAAAAAGTAGATACGGTCAAACCTGTAGAGACCAAACCAACATTACAATTAAAATCCGATGATTTAGCTGACTCATGGATGGATTTTGAGCCTTGCCCAATTTCAGACGACGAACAACCTTCTGCAGAATCCATTGAAAAGTTAGTGGCAGCCACAGCTGCGGATATTGCAGCAAATATTGAAGTCCTCATAAAGAAAGATATTCAAGAGTCGATTCCATCTGCTCCTCCTGCTGCTCCAGTAATAACAGGGGCAATTAGTCTGAAATCAGACGCATTTGGAGATGCATGGATGAATGACGATCCTTGTCCTATCTCAGATGATGAATCCCCTCCAACTACAAGTCAAAGTATGCCGAAAACAACTGCCACACCTGCAAAAACCACAAAACCATCAAATTTAACTCCAGGAGCTGCTAATAAAAATAAAAAGCAACGTAAAGATAGACTTCGAAAGGAGAGTGAAAGTGAGAAATCAATGGATGAAGATTCAGTAGATACTATTTCGAAAATCGAAACACCGACAACAATTAAAGAAGAACCGTGGAAGAAAAATAAGAGACAAAAAAAGGAACGTACCCGGAAAGAAAGCGAAGGTAGCGAGAAATCAGTTGATGAAGATTCACTGGACACTGCTGTAAAAATCGAAGCCCCGCCAACTATCAAAGAAGAACCAGTAAAGAAAATTAAGAAACAACGAAAAGAACGTACAAGAAAAGAGAGCGAAGGAAGTGAGAAATCGGTGGATGAAGATTCACTAGGAGTAGAGACTATTCCAAAAATTGAAACTCCGGCAACTATCAAGGAAGAACCTGCGAAGAAAATTAAGAAACAACGAAAAGAACGTACAAGGAAAGAGAGCGAAGGTAGTGAGAAATCGGTGGATGAAGATTCACTGGGAGTGGACACTCTTCCAAAAATTGACACACCGGCAACTATCAAGGAAGAACCTGCAAAGAAAAGTAAGCGACAACGGAAAGAACGTACAAGGAAAGAGAGTGAAGGTAGTGAGAAATCGGTCGATGAAGACTCATTGGACGCTTTAGTGAAAATCGAAACGCCAGCTACTATAAAAGAAGAGCCAGCCCAGAAAAGCAAGCCGAAGAGAAAGGAACGTCCCCGAAAAGAAAGTGAAGGTAGTGAGAAATCAGTCGATGAAGATTCACTGGACACTGTACCAAAAGTCCAAACACCGGAAACTATCAAAGAAGAGCCTGTAAAGAAAATCAAACCGAAGAGAAAGGAACGTAACCGAAAAGAAAGCGAGGGTAGTGAGAAATCAGTCGATGAAGATTCACTAGACACAGCCGTAAAAATCGAAACACCGCCAACTATTAAAGAGGAGCCTGGAAAGAATAGTAAGCCCAAGAAAAAGGAACGGTCTGGGAGAAAAGAAAGTGAAAGTGAGAAGGACGAGGAGATGACAGAAAAAGTTCATACTTTATTCAAGGATCAATCAAGCATTATAGTGGAACATTCTCATACACAAAAGCAAGAGTTTCCGAAAAATAAACCAGCACGACAAAATAGCCAAGGAGAAAAGTCTGCAGATAATAAACTTAGCGATGCAGCCCCTCATGAAAAAGAGATACCCAAGAGCCAAAGTAAACAACAACGCAAATCGGAAAGGAAAGACAGTGAAAAGAGCGAACAAGCTACACAAGAAACTTTGTCTTTAAGCAGATCTTGTGAGGAGAGTGTAGAGCAGCAGTCTAATGTGGAGCCATCAGCGAAATCAAGAAAAGGTAAACCCACTAAATTGAAAGGCAAACAGCCAACCGTTCCCAAACCCAAAGGTGAAAGTGAAGAGATGGAAACCGATATACCTGAAATCCCTAGATGGTCTTCAGCACGAACACCAAATGACTCAGACCAACCAAGTGATATTCTGAAGGCTCCTGAGGTAATTTCCCTCACTAGTGCCTACTCTGAATTCATTAATCAAATAGCAATTGAGAATATTCAAGCACTTGGTGACACTCAAATTGCTCAAGGTGGCTCTACACAAATGACAGCTAAATCCGAACAGCCGAAAGAAAAGTCTGTCCTTGTAGAAAAAGACGTAGTAAAGGAAGCATCTGCTGAAGACGAATGGGAAGATGTTGTAACAGACGAAGACAAGAGTTCCAAGGATAACAAAGTGAAAGAAAAGAAAGCTCGCAAAGGAAAATTGGACAAGAAACCTGTGCTGAGTGGAGATGCAAAAAAATTAGAAGAAACACTGCTGTCGTTTAAAATCCCTGCTAGTTTCGAATTCAAAGAACTTGACGATACACAAGGGAAATTGACAGAATCTAAAGGCAAAGGAAAAGGAAAAAAGGGAAAGGCGGAACCAAAGGAGGAAATTCAAATTGGTAAAGAACTGCCAAAATTCATAGTGCAAGCAGAATTTAAAGAACCAACTGAAACTTCGGATCTGGAAATTCAAACTGGAAAGTCAAAAAAGCGAAAAGGGAAGAAAGGCAAATCTGGTGCAGAAGAAAGCTCCGACCTTTCACCAGAAAATGTAGAAAAAAGTGGTTCCCAATTACCAGCTCCGCACGAGGAGCTTGCCACAGATATTAATACTGATCCTACTTCTGTAGATGAAGAAGACAGTGGAGAGTTTACTTTTGTCAAACACAGAAAAGGGAAATCAAAGGTCAAAAAGGGCAAAGACGTCTTACCTCCGGAAGCATCTGCTCAGCCGTCTTCTACTGAACCAATTTTAACACTACAAGATGAAAGTCCACAAGAGGAAATTGCTCACACTGCATCGGAAACTATTGAAAAAAAGGCAGATATCTCACTCCCCTTGAAACAGGACAGTTTCGGTGAGTCCTGGATGGATTTAACAGACGAAAGCAACGAGTTACATAAGGAGGAAGATTTCATATCCTTGGAAGACTCTGCTTTAGGCACATCCTCAGAACCTCGGTTGACATTAGCTTCACCAGATATGGAATCATTACTGCAAAGTGAAATTGAATCCATTCAACTCGTTGAAGCTGAAACTGTCACTGAAATTACGTCAGAGAACTTAAGCGGCGACGGTGACGTTGAGGAACTAGAAAACATGTCCAATGACTTAAAGCAAGCAGCCGTTGACTCAACAGTTTCATTCGCTCCGGATGTGACTGTTATTACTTATCCACCCGAAGAAGACACAAAGCAAGAAGATATTTTCGTAACATTTACCGTATTAAAAGACGATGAAATTGTAGACAGTGAGCTGTTACTGTCAACAAGTGACACCACAGATGACGCATTGCTACCGCCACTAATACCTATAGAACCTTTTGAGACAGAAGGGCAAGAAGAAAGGAAAGACAAAAAGCCTACAGGAGGAAAACCGACTACTACTCCCATGTCATACAGAAATGTTGTTGTAGCTGGCGGAGGAGGTGGTGGCATGAAATCAAAAATCGAATGCTTGTCCGAAAGTATTACTGCTGCTGTAGTGAAACCCGGGACATTGATTTCGGATAAAGAGCAACATGCGAGTGTATGCCAAGAAGGTAAATTAATTCCAGCATTAAACACAAAAGAAGAACGAGGACGAGGAAGTACTACCACTACCAGTCGTGCTGAGGAACCATTAATCCGACAAAGCAATAAGAATGATGAGAGGGAGAGTAGCACAATCATCCACGAGGAAAAACCGCAGCCTGCTGAACACACTTGTGAATTGAGAAATGATATTCCTTCAGAACCACTGCCAGCACAGCCATTACCAATGGTAATTCCAGTTCCTAATATCGAATTGATCAACCGTGTTGACTATGCTGAGGCTGAAAGTAGGTGGCAATCTTATCTTGCTCAAAGCCAAACACAAGCTACGACAACTACTTCCTCAAAGGCAACCAAAGCAAATGGAGCAGCCCAGAGTCCAAGTCCGACTATTAGCAAAAGCAAAGTTGAGAAACCTAGTGAGACTAAAGCCAAAGTTTCATCACCTAAGCCTGCTGCAGCGTCTAAACAGGCATCACTCGACAAAAAAGACATTACTGACAAAGTATCTCGTACTACTACTACCACTACAAGTAAAACTACAGTTGTTTCCCAATCGACAAAAATATTAGATCGACAACAGTCCTGTCCTCATTTTACAAATAGAAAAATGGAGCAGTCAATAACAACAACAGCAACAACGGAAAACCCACAGGGAAGTTCGCAAGTTATTGTCCACTCTGAATTTCAGCCTCATCAATTATTAGATTTCGGCGAGGCAGAGAGAGCTTACCAAGAGAATCAGTCTAATCAACCTACTCAACCAGCAAAAGAAACTAATAAAACTGTTAGTGACATTCCAAAACTGGAAAATAAAGCTAAAGATGCAATCACCGAGGAAAATGTGGAGAAGCCTGTGCTGGAGGGTGTCCAAGGCGTGGGTGGCCATGCGACTCAAAAGAAAACGTCCTCTTTAGTCAAAGCGGCTCAGGAGGTCGTCAGACAAGTCAAAGAATTGTCCACAAAAATACAAGTTAAAACATCTACTACATCAACATCATCATCCTCCTCCTCCCCTCCTCAAGTTAAGCGAAACACAGAAAGTACCTCAGAGGATGACTACGCAAGCGACTCCAGAGAGTCATTCTTACAATTGGCCCCTATGATCACTTACAATGAAGCTGAATGCAGATGGAGAGAAAATGAAGAAAGAAAAAACAAAAAAGGGAAGAAAGATACAACAAAGAAAGAAACAAATAGTCCGCCACCCCCACCTAAAGACGGATCTGACAAAAAGAAAGATCCTGGAAATGACGGTGGTAGTGGCGGAGGTGGAAGTGGTCGTCAAGGTCCTGTCACAGAATATTTGTACACCAGTTTACCCGGTATTATGTCAAACTGGTTGGACTGGAGTACTCATTTAAGTTCAGATGTCCAAATCCCAGGCCATATTACTTTACCCACCCAATCAAATGCAAATAATCCTCCTCAGTCTAATACTACTGACCCACAACAACAACAACAATTAGTCGAGTTAGGTTGTCGGGAGAGAGACATTAATCTTGAAAATTCTTCAGTTCAACAACAAGCTGTAGCTGAGGATTATCTAAGGAGAATTAAGGTGAAGGATGATGCATGCTGGTGTCTGTGTTTGTCATATTACGGGTGTCGTACGGGTTTCGGGTGTCGCTATAATATTTCCTCCGCTTATAATTTACATTGACACTACACTGCACTTCACTTCCAGCATAATAAACGTTTAAGCGCATCTTCCTCTATATGCAAATTGCAGAAATAATTCACAGAGAATTTAAATGTATTGTGTGGGTGTGTGGTGGGTGTGTGTTTGTTGGGATTGTGCCGTGTGTGACGTCTTACGTTCTTGCTATGCGTAATATTATATTTGTACCTAAACACTATTATTAACTAAATGTTACACTTGCACCATATAAGCTGTCGCCAGCATTGAAACATCTTAGCAAATAATAATAAGCTCTATAAACAAAATATCACTTTACACTTTAATGTAAACATGAAAGAGTAACTTTATCAATAATCTCATTATACTACACAGAACCTATTTACAATATTACAATCGATAAAGAAAGTTGGCAAACTACCCATATTAACTGATAACATTACTACTGCAGCGTTCGATATTCTGCTGTCAAAAAACTCCACACAAGGCGAAAATCTCCTCCGACTGGAAGGGGGGGGGGGGCTTTCGAGCTCCCTCCTCGTAAAAGAAAAGGAAGGAAGTATCTTCCTTCTCCTGATTTTCTTCCTCATCTTCCTTCTTCTCAGTCCTTCCATATCTTCCTCCTCAGTCCTTCCTCTTCCTCCTCCTCAGTCCTTCCTCTTCGTCCTCCTTAGTCCTTCCTCTTCATCCTCCTCAGTCCTTCCTCTTCTTCCTCCTCAGTCCTTCCTCTTCTTCCTCCTCAGTCCTTCCTCTTCCTCCTACTCAGTCCTTCCTCGTCTTCCTCATCTTCCTCCTACTCAGTCCTTCCTCGTCTTCCTCCTCCTCCGTCCATCCTCGTCTTCCTCATCTTCCTCCTCCTCCGTCCATCCTCATCTTCCTCCTCCTCCGTCCATCCTCATCTTCCTCCTCCTCCGTCCATCCTCATCTTCCTCCTACTCAGTCCTTCCTCGTCTTCCTAATCCTCAGTCGTTCTTCATCTTCCTCCCCCTCAGTCCTTCCTCTTCATCCTCCTCCTTAGTCCTTCCTCTTCATCCTCCTCCTCAGTCGTGCCTCATCTTCCTCCTACCAGTCCTTCCTCATCTTCCTCCTTCTCCGTCCTTCCTCATCTTCCTCCTACTCAGTCCTTCCTCATCTGAGAATGCAGAATGTCGAACCCTGCTAATCTACTGTATCTGTAGTATTTATTTTGTAACTGTATGTAATGCACCCGAGTACATTACCTTACCTATAGCCCGTGTCATCCAATATGTTGCATTATTATTATGTGTGGTATATGTAGTTGCGTACCATAACATGACATAACAGAGTGTTTTAACCTGAAACTAACGAAAAATAATGCTAATAATAATACAATATGTTCACGTAATACAATACGGGGAAAATACTTGCTTTCTCTTTTAGGCATCTGCAAAAGAGGATGTTAAAGTTCTCAAGGAAGCTGTTGACGCTGCGGTCGCGAAGGTATCTTCTCTGAACGAGGGTGATATTACACCGACATGGGAAAAATCACTGGTACGCTATTTGAAACATCAATGCACAATAGCTAATAATTTATACATGATTTTTTAATTAGTTTTATATTTCTGTACATGGTTACATGTATGGAAATTGTGTGGGGTGATTATTAATTTTCAAATGTATGTGAGAGTCATATTGTGAAAATTAATTTTTCATCTAGGAGCTTTTGGGAGGTCTAAGAGACCTAGAAGGCGCTGGTGTTACACTCAAAGAAATTTTAGGCTCTCTACCAGCAGAAGACACTGAAGTACAAGTGCTAGCGACCGAGTCGAAGGATTTGATTAGCCAATTAAGAGGCTTAGTGACTCAAACAGAACGATTGAATAAAAGTTGCAAGGTAGGGCATTGCTTTAAGAAATGTGGTGTCAAGGCTGTACCAATACCAATGCAGTTGCTCTACAACTCCAGACGTTCGACCACTCCCAGTTAATATATTACTTAGTTTTGCACAAATATACTCCAACAGAAAGAGTTCTTAGTAGTTGTGTTCAAATTAGTTCAAAAACTGTATACCCGCAGTACAATAGAAATCCCAAACCAAGATAACAGGAAATCTGTACACGTGTCATAAGATTTGCAGTTACTGGTTCATAGGATCTGACAATAAAATGTAATAACATTATAATGAATGCGTAAATGCGATTTCTTATGATATGATGAAATAAATTGGTGTTTACATATCACAATTACTGTACATTTTTTATCATGATTAAAATGCAATTATTTTCTCCATAGTGTGATTTTTTTTTCAAAAGTATTACTTTCTTTTTTAAATTAAACTAAAATCGATTTTATTATGATCTTAGAATTTGCCTTTTTTACTATAATATCTAAATAAGGGGCTCGAGGTCTGTTTAATTCATTCGCATATTTCTTTTTTTGCATCGTCATCTTTCTTACAATTTGCTGACGAAAGCGACTAACAGAACTTATGTAATAGTATAGCAACTGCCTTGGTTCAAATACGTATTCGATTCGGTGGATTCTACATTATGGTAGAATTTATTTAAATTATGTCAAAAGCGTAATGTGTTTATTCATGAATATTGCAGAATCGAATAGATGCTTTACAGCGTGAACAAAAGGAAAAATCTCTTAAAGAAGCAGAAGATGAGAGAATAGCCTTAGAAAGAGCCCGATTGGAAAATGTCTCACAAATAGAAAAAATAAGACTCGAGGCTGAGGAAAAAGCAAGACTTGAAGCTGAGGAGAAAGCGAGACTTGAAGCTGAGGAGAAAGCGAGACTCGAAGCTGAGGAGAAAGTGCGTCTCGAAGCGGAGGAGAAAGCGAGACTCGAAGCTGCGGAGAAATCAAGACTCGAAGACGAGGAAAAATCAAGACTAGAAGCCGAGGAAAAATCAAGACTCGAAGCCGAGGAAAAAGCCCGACTCGAAAGCGAAGAAAAGACAAAACTTGTAGCTGTTGAAACACCAGTTGTTGCAGCAGTGAAGACCCACCTAGAAACAGCAATGGCTGTACCTCAGTTGGAAGAGAAGCTCCAACGAGACTCAGATACTCAAGTCCAAACCAAAGCTGATGAAAATCTGGAGGACGAGGAAGGAAAAGTCAGACGTGTAGTGGAAGAGTATGCATTGCGCGAGAAGGATGAAATAGCAAAACAAGAAATAGAGGAGAGAGAGCGTATTGCCGAGCAGAAGGTCATTTTGAAAGAACAAGAAGCGATTGCTGTTGAAAAAGCTCGTTTGGATGAAGAACAAAGAGTGCATCAAGAAAAAGCTCGCTTGGAAGAAGAAGAAAGGGTTGCTAAGGAAAAGGCTCGCTTGGAAGAAGAGGAAAAGGCCGCTAAAGAAAAGGCAAGATTGGAAGAGAAGGAAAGAGCTGCATTAGAGAAAGCACGATTGGAAGAGGAAGAACGAGCCGTTAAAGAAAATGCTAGATTGGAAGAAGAACAGAGGGTAGCTCTGGAGAAAGCACGACTAGAAGAGGAGGAGAGGGCCATTCAAGAGAAAGCTCGATTAGAGGCGGAAGAACAAGAAAATATTCGGCTTTTAACTGAACAATATGCGTTGCGTGAAGCCCAAGAAATAGCGAAACAAGAAGCCGAAGAAAAAGCCAGATTAGAAGTGGAGGAAAAGGCCGCACAAGAGAAAGCTCGATTAGAAGAGGAGGATAGATTGGCTAAAGAAAAGGCTCGATTGGAGGAGGAAGAAAGGGTCACTAAAGAAAAGGCTCGATTAGATGAGGAAGAAAGGGTGGCTAAAGAAAACGCTCGATTAGAAGAAGAGGAAAAAGCAGCTCAAGAGAAAGCTCGATTGGAAGAGGAAAACAGAGTCGCGAAAGAAAAAGCGAGACTAGAAGAAGAGGAAAAGGTGGCCCAACAAAAGGCGCTTTTAGAGGAGATAAAAGCCGCTGAAGAGAAAAAACGAATAGAGGAAGAGAGGATTGCTCAAGAAAAAGCCAGATTGGAAGCTGAAGAGCAGGAAAAAATGCGACTGCTGGTTGAAGAGTATGCTTTGCGCGAAGCTCAAGAGATAGCCAGACAAGAAGCTGAAGAAAAAGAACGAGAAGAAAAAGCCCGATTGGAAGCTGAAGAGAGGGCCGCCAGAATGGAGGAGGAGATCAAAGCCGCCCAAGAGAAAGCTGTATTAGAAGAGCTGGCGAGAATCGCTAAAGAAAGGGCCCGTTTAGAGGAAGAAGCAAGGGTGGCTCAAGAAAAGGCCAGACTGGAAGAGGAAGAAAGGGCGGCGAAAGAAAAAGCGCGATTGGAAGAGGAGGAAAGAGCGGCTCAAGAAAAAGCTCGATTGGAAGAGGAAGAAAGAGCCGCCAAAGAAAAGATTAGGTTGGAGGAAGAGGAGAAAGTTGCAAAAGAAAAAGCTCGTTTAGAGGAGATCAAAGCAGCTGAAGAGAAGGCTGCTCAAGAGAAAGCTCGACTGGAAGCTGAAGAGCAAGAAAGAATTCGACTTGTCATAGAAGAGTATGCTTTGCGGGAAGCCCAAGAGATAGCGAGACAAGAAGCTGAAGAAAGAGAAAGGGAAGAAAGGGCCAGACTGGAAGCTGAAGAAATCGCCGCTCAAGAAAAAGCTCGGTTGGAAGAGGAGGAACGGGTGGCTAAAGAAAAGGCTCGATTGGAGGAGGAAGAAAGAGTTGCTTTAGAAAAGGCTCGTTTGGAAGAAGAGGAGAGAATTGCCACAGAAAAAGCTCGAGTGGAGGAGGAGGAAAGGGTCGCTACAGAAAAAGCTAGACTGGAAGAAGAAGAAAGAGCGGCTCAAGAGAAAGCTCGATTAGAAGAGGAGGAAAGAATCGCTAAAGAAAAGGCTAGGTTGGAAGAAGAAGACAGACTGGCTAAAGAGAAAATCCGTTTAGAGGAGGAAAGAGCCGCCCAAGAAAAGGCCCGATTGGAGGAAGAGGAGAAAGTCGCTAAAGAAAAAGCCCGTTTGGAGGAAATCAAAGCTGCTGAAGAGAAGGCTGCACAAGAAAAAGCTCGACTGGAAGCTGAAGAGCAAGAAAGAATTCGACTTGTCATAGAAGAGTATGCTTTGCGGGAAGCCCAAGAGATAGCCAGACAAGAAGCTGAAGAAAGAGAAAGAGAAGAAAAAGCCAGATTGGAAGCTGAAGAAATCGCCGCTCAAGAGAAAGCTCGTTTGGAAGAAGAGGAACGAGTGGCTAAAGAAAAGGCGCGATTGGAGGAGGAAGAAAGAGTTGCTTTAGAAAAGGCTCGTTTGGAGGAAGAGGAGAGAATTGCTAAAGAAAAAGCTCGAGTGGAAGAGGAGGAAAGGATCGCTAAAGAAAAAGCTAGACTGGAAGAAGAAGAAAGAGTGGCTCAAGAGAAAGCTCGATTAGAAGAGGAGGAAAGAATCGCTAAAGAAAAGGTTCGATTGGAGGAGGAAGAAAGGCTTGCTAAAGAAATAGCTAGATTGGAAGCCATAAAAGCCGCTGAAGAACAGGCTCGTTTGGCGGAGGTAAAAGCTGCACAAGAAAAGGTTCGACTAGAAGCTGAAGAGCAAGAAAGAATTCGACTTGTCATAGAAGAGTATGCTTTGCGCGAAGCTCAAGAGATAGCGAGACAAGAAGCAGAAGAAAAGGAAAGAAAGGAGAGAGCCAGACTGGAAGAATTAGAAATCGCCGCTCAAGAGAAAGCTCGTTTGGAAGAAGAGGAAAGAGTGGCTAAAGAAAAGGCCGCTCAAGAAAAAGCTCGCTTAGAAGAGGAAGAAAGAGTGGCAAAAGAAAAGGCCGCTCAAGAAAAAGCTCGCTTAGAAGAGGAAGAAAGAGTGATTAAAGAAAAGGCCGCTCAAGAAAAAGCTCACTTAGAAGAGGAAGAAAGAGTGGCAAAAGAAAAGGCCGCTCAAGAAAAAGCTCGCTTAGAAGAGGAAGAAAGAGTGGCGAAAGAAAAAGCCGCTCAAGAAAAAGTTCGCTTAGAAGAAGAGGAAAGAGTGGCGAAAGTAAAAGCCGCTCAAGAGAAAGCTCGCTTGGAAGAAGAGGAAAGGATCGCTAAAGAAAAGGCTCGAATTGAAGAGGAAGAAAAGTCTAGGTTGCTAATGCTTGATCAAATTAGAATTCAGGCCGAAGCTAACAAGGCAAAAGTTGATGCTGAAAGTAAGGCCAGACGGAAATCTGATCCCTCAGATCGTCGCAAGTCTAAAGGAAAACAAAAACCGGAAACAGTGGACAGACAACAAAAACTGTCTTTGCAAGAAACAATACCAAAAGACGAAAAAACAATTGCGACAATAGAGTCAGTTGTAGAAAAATCTATTGATCCTCTTCGTGATGTGCAAAAAGATCAAATCACTGAACAATCCTTGCAAAAATCCGATAGTGACAGATTTGCTGTTGGAATACCATCACAACCCAGCACGTCAAAAGTTCTTCATTCGGTTGAAGAATCTACTTATTACGTTCCTCCAGAAGAAGCCACGGTTGAAACCTCTTTAGAATCTGGCGATAGACTTATAACTAAAGTTCAAAGAACCGTGGTGCTTAGTCAAAAGAAGGAAGTATCAATGATGCATTCTTTCCGTGATGGGGTCGCAGATGGGAAACCAACAATAACTTCTAGTCATTTTGAAGGTCAACGAAGTTGTCAGGTTGTTGACGACGGTCAGGGAACCCCCTCGTTTACTGGAGACGAATCTTTCAAACTCAGAACAATGGAAGGCGAGCCTGGTGACATGCGTATTAAAGAAGCCTCCGGTTCCAGAGTTATAGAACCAGGAATGGCAGAAGGAGCACAATATTTGGATTTACCTCCTGGCGTGCCACCAGAAAGTGTTGCACTCATTCAGTTGCCAACTCAAGACACTACCCTCCAAAGTGGTGAAACAGATAATGTTACTATTCGTGTTCGCCAAGTAACCAAACACGTAACTAGAAGAGTCATTCGAAAAAGACGTCGCATTGTAAGAAAAATTGTAATTATAAATGGAGTTGAACAAGTTACAGAAGAAGTTATTGAAGAACCAGATGAAGTAGATGAACATACTTCAGAAGTTTCCAGTGGTCCTATTGTTGATTACACTACAAATCAAAGGGAGCAACAAGAATATCCTCCATCGTCTTCAGGACTAACAATATCCGAAATTATAGATTCTCCTCCCGAAATTCAGAGCCAGCGGCATGTAGAGGAAACTACCTTAACCTCCAATCTATCGACTATTGGTCCTTATGAGGAAGACACCTTTAAAAGATCTAAGGATCCTGCAGAAAAATCTTCGGAGTCGAAAAAAGATGCAAAGGCTTCACGGAAAGAAAGAAGTCAAGAATCAAGAGAAAGACGTCAACGTCATGAAGTTCATAAAAGTCAGAGACAACCGCAAATGACGCTTCCTATCGAAACACAACCCTCAGACACAGTAAGGCAATCAGAAGTTGCAAAACCAGAGTTGGAACCAATCGATACTAAAACATCAACGACTGTAACTCATGAGTATACTCCCTACAAGCCTCCAACGACTCCTTTGTGGTCTGATGAAGTAGATGAAGAGGAAGAGGAGGAAAGAAAAATGGCTGAAATGGAATTACTTTTGAAAAAGTCCCAAGAGGAGGAAAAACTCAAAAGTAGCAAAGAACCTAAAGCTGAACCAAGAAAGAAAAGACGAGGTAAGAAAGACAAAAATGAAGAACCTCGTAGTTCAGGAGAAATCAAGATACCGACTGCAGAGAAAGTAAAAGCAGATAAATACCGAAAGAAAAGCGGAGAAAGTTCTGCCCCAGTACAAAGCGACGACCCTATTGAAGTAAAAGGGCAAATGAGTCTGAATGTTGATTTGAGTAAACTGCCGAAACAAAAACCTGAAGTGAAAGCTCGTAGTGGCACATCACGTTCACATACCGTACAACAAACCGTACATATCCAAGAGCATAGACAACCTGGCGAAGATGTTGATGCTGTACTAACAGTTTTGGACACAAGCGAAAGACCTGTAAAGATCATAAAAACACAAACTGTCACACAAACTGTTTCAAGGGTTGAAGTTCCAGTGCATGGCCGTGTGAAAGTTGAAGTTTCATCAATTGAAGAGAAAGTCAATGAAGCTGGACCTTCAAGACCGAAGTCAACCGATTCGTCCATTTCGGAGTCGGTTTTTGACTGGGATACGCCTGAAAACAGTCAGCAAAGTGTTATACTAAATCAACCTTCGTCAGTCATCGCGGAATCTTCACAGGCTTCTTTTTTGGAACAAGGAGAGCCTGTAAAGAAGCCAAGAGTAAAGAAAAAAAGATCACAAGATACAGGTGAAATAGGTGACACGCCAAGTGCACAAGACATTGATGACCCATCATACATTCAAGATTCAGGGTTTGACGATCATGCATCACGACAAATGAGACATTACAGGGAAGAAGTCCCTTTTGTATTTTCCTCTATTTCTAGTGAAGTTGATGATTCCATTCTTAGAGATACTCCTGGTGTTGTTATGCAAGCCTCAATTCTTCTGGGAGTAGAACTAGAGCAGCAGCAACCTGCAAGAGGTACTTTGCAATTTTCTCCAATTGAAGAAAGTGGTGCTATTCCTGTTGAGCTTTCTCTAAGAGAAACACATGACGATTCTCAGCAATTAGAAAAGTTGGCAACCCCAACCACCCCAGAGGACCAATTGCCTCTTGTTTACACAACTGCTGTAGAACTTGATATAAAACCCACAGCGACCACACGAAAGTCAAAATCAAAGAAATCTCAAGGTTCAGATGTCAAGCATGTTACAGTAGAACCTACCAGGCAACAAGAAATATCCACATCTTCATTTACATCAGAGATTAAAGTAGCACCTGATAGAAAAAAGAGGAAAGGTAAAAAGACACCTGATTCTAAAGAAAGACAAGAATCACCTCCCCCATTAATAACAGAAGAAAAATTGCAAAGTCATCCAGAAGCTACCCATACCACAGAAATAACTACTAGTATTATTTCTTCAGAAACCAAGCTACCTGAACAATCAGTTGAATCGATAGCGCAAACCTCTTTACCTGAAACTACCGAAATTAGTACACAAGAAGTGACCGTTTCCGGCGACAAGATTGAAAAAATCAAACGCAAAAAGAAGTACGAGCCTAAGAAAGAAGAGGAAAAACATGCGCGTGTAACCCCTGAACGTGTTGAAATGAAGCAAGAAATTCCAGAGCCAGTAGAGAAACAGTTCGAAGCAGTCATTCCGTCCGATGTACCTGTGCCTGAATCGTCAGTTGTAAAACCTGAAAGGAAAAGAAGATCCAAAGGAGGAAAAGAAATTTCTCCAGTATCAACGCATCCACAAGTTTCAATATCTGCTGAGGCAGCAGAGAAAGTCGTAGGAAAACCCACAGAAGAATCTATTGATAAGCCACAAGATTTCTCACCAGAGAAAGTCGAATTAGAAACACTTGTCGCAACAAACGATGATAAGATTAACGCTAAGCCAGCTGAACAATTATCTTTAGAAATGGTTAAAGAATCAATAGATACAGCTTTATTGGAAACTACAACAATCGGAGACATTCAGCCACACGTAGAAGATGATCCCAATGTTGGTTCAATTGTATTAACACTAGACACAACAAAGACTGATGTGAAACAAATAGTTTCGACAGAACCGGAACTAACTGAAAGAACTGAAATAGAAAGTACTAAGAGAACTAAAAGTAAGAAGGGAAAGTCGAAAGTCACAAGTGAAATCCCAAAAGAGAAAGATGTTATGCCTGAAACTCAAGACAAAAAAGATGAAGCATCAAAGATGGAAACAGACCAAAAGGCTAACTTGGAAGAAGAGAAAGTCCGAGTTTTGGTAGAGCAATATGCTGTACGAGAAGCACAAGAAATAGAAAAACAAAATTCGGAAGATAGGGAAGCAAAAGAGGTGGAACAAAACCTTAAACTCGTTACCGTAGAAGAATCGCGTACAGAGGATGAGAAGCCTCAGCCTCCAGTAAAAGAAATCCCTGACAAGTCAAAGAGAAAGACGAAGAAAGTAAAATATGTAGCAGAAGAGAAAACGTTACCCGATGTAGATGTGAAAGACGACAAAGATAAACATCTCGAGGAAGAAAATGTCAGACTTTTAGTAACCCAGTTTGCTTCACGGGAGGCAGATGACATTGCCAAACAAGAAACTGAGGAAATAGCCAGCCCTCAAGAGACAAATGTCCAGATAGTGACCACACCGAGAGACGTTTTAGAATCTGAAGAAATTACAACAACAGGATCTGTTAGTGAAAAAGACGAAACCACTATTGAACCCGCACCAAGTACGGGTTCAGAACATAAACAGCAAATTAAAAAGCACAAAAAAGACAAAGTTCGTGGAGTTCAAAAACCGGAAGTAAAAACCGGGGATGAAAAGTTATCAGAATCAATACCCAAAGAAGGTGTAGGCACCAAACCAAAACGTGAATCAAGCGAACCAATATTGATCGAAAAACCAATTGTCACTGAAGTGGTAAAATCAGACGGAAAATCTGAAATTGTACCTGAGGCAGTAGTCATCTCAGTCGATACGTCAGAATTAACGATCGAAGTAACTGAAACTGAACCTAATCTGCAAGTTATTACGACACCCGAATTTGTTGAAGAAACTAGCCAATCTCAACCTAAGGCGCAACCTGTCGAATTAACAACTAAGGCGTCAGACAAAGATGTACCTGAAACTGTCCAGTCTGCTACTAAAATATCTGCAGATGAAGAGGAAGAGAAAGTCAGACTTTTAACTGCTCAGTATGCTTTGAGAGAGCAGGAGGAAATTATCAAACAGGAAACTGCTGGACTAACTCCAGATGCTGGCATGCACGATGTGACACAACAAGATGAAGTTTTAAAATCCGGAGAGGTCGTAACTACTGATACAAAGGTAACCAGAGAGGCTATAAGTACCGTACCATCTGACAGCCAAGAGTTGCAACAATTAGTCATTCCGTTAGAAATAACTACTTCGACAGTTTCAGTATCCGAAGTACAAAACATTATTGAACAAGTACCAGCAGATTCTGTGGATCAAGTGGAGATAATAAAAATTGTAGCAAAAGTGACAGATTTGACTTCAAAAGATACCAAAGAAATAATTGACCCGGATAAAACATCTGATTTAAATAACGAAGGAAAAATTGAAGAAGCTCATAAAATGGAGATTACAACTGCAAATGAAAACTTAAGAGTAATGACAGAAGAAACACCCACACAAAAAAGTGCAGAAATTGAACCGAAACAAAAATTAGAAGAGCAGCAGGTGGTGAAAGTAGACCCTAAAATAATTGAGAAAGATCTTGAAGAGAAAAAAGTTCAAAGTTTAGTCGTACAATATGGTGTAAGGGAGGAGGAAGAAATAGCCAAACAAGAGAGAGAAGAATTAGCCAGATTGGAAGATGAACAGAGAATTGCTCAAGAAAACGTCCGATTGGAAGAGGAGGAACGAATCGTTAAAGAAACTGCCCGATTAGACGAGAACAGGGTTACTAAAGAAAAGGCTCGAAAGGAAAAGAAAAAGAAAGCTGCCGATGAGAAAGCACGATTGGAAGATGAAAAAAGGGTTGCCGAAGAAAAGGTTCGATTGGAAGAAGAGGAAAGATCCGCGAAAGAAAAATCTCTAATGGAAAAAAAAGAAAGGGCTAGATTGGACGAAGAAGAGAGGGTTGCTAAAGAACAAGCCCGTTTAGAGGAGGAAAAAGCCGCCCAAGAAAAGACTCGACTGGAAGAAGAGGAGAAAGTCGCTAAAGAAAAAGCCCGTTTAGAGGAAATCATAGCCGCTGAAGAGAAGGCGGCACAAGAGAAAGCTCGACTGGAAGCTGAAGAGCAAGAAAGAATTCGACTTGTCATAGAAGAGTATGCTTTACGGGAAGCCCAAGAGATAGCCAGACAAGAAGCCGAAGAAAGAGAAAGGGAAGAAAGAGCAAGGTTGGAAGCTGAAGAAATCGCTGCTCAAGAGAGAGTTAGGTTGGAAGAGGAGGAGAGAGTGGCTAAAGAAAAGGCTCGATTGGAAGAGGAGGAAAGAGTTACTTTAGAAAACGCTCGTTTAGAGGAAGAGGAAAGGATCGCTAAAGAAAAGGCTCGACTGGAAGAGGAGGAAAGGGTCGCTAAAGAAATAGCTAGACTGGAAGAAGAGGAGAGAGCGACTCAAGAGAAAGCTCGCTTGGAAGAGGAGGAAAGAACCGCTAAAGAAAAGGCTAGATTGGAAGAAGAAGATAGAGTGGCCAAAGAACAAGCCCGTTTAGAAGAGGAAAGAGCGGCCCAAGAAAAGGCTCAATTAGAAGAAGAGGAGAGAGTTGTTAAAGAAATAGCTCATCTGGAGGAGATCAAAGCCGCTGAAGAGAAGTCTGCACAAGAAAAAGCTCGACTGGAAGCTGAAGAGCAAGAAAGAATTCGACTGGTCATAGAAGAGTATGCTTTGCGGGAAGCCCAAGAGATAGCCAGACAAGAAGCTGAAGAAAGAGAAAGAGAAGAAAGAGCCAGATTGGAAGCTGAAGAAATCGCGGCTCAAGAGAAAGCTCGTTTGGAAGAGGAAGAGAGAGTAGCTAAAGAAAAGGCTCGATTAGAGGAAGAAGAAAGAGTCGCTACAGAAAAGGCTCGTCTGGAGGAAGAGGAGAGAATTGCTAAAGAAAAAGCTCGAGTGGAAGAGGAGGAAAGGATGGCTACAGAAAAAGCTAGACTGGAAGAAGAAGAAAGAGTGGCCCAAGAGAAAGTTAGATTGGAAGAGGAAGCAAAAGCGGCTAAAAAAATGGCTCGATTGGCAGAAGAAGAAAGAGTTACTAAAGAAACCGCTCGCTTGGAAGAGGTAAAAGCTGCGGAAGAGAAAGCCCGTTTGGAAGACGAAAAGATCACTCAAGAGAAAGCTCGATTTGAAGCAGAAGAGCAAGAAAAAATACGACTTGTAGTAGAACAATATGCGCTGAAAGAAGCCCAAGAAATCGAGAAACAAGAAATTGAAGAAAAAGCCAGATTAGAAGCTGAAGAGAAAGTCGCGCAAGAAAAATCTCGATTGGAGGAAGAGGAAAGAATCGCAATAGCTAAGGCACAGTTAGAGGAAGATGAGAGGGTCGCTAAAGAGAAAGCTCTACTAGAGGAAGAGGAAAGAGTCATTAAAGAAAAAGCTAGACTTGAAGAAGAGATAGCGGCTCAGAAAAAGGTTCAATTAGAAGATGAAGAAAGATTAGCTAAAGAAAAGGCGCAAATGGAAGAAGAGGAGAGAGTTAGTAAAGAAATAGCTCGATTGGAAGCAGAAAAAGCTGCTGAAGAACAGGCACGTTTAGAAGAAGAAGAGAAGGTCGCTCAAGAGAAAGCTCGATTGGAAGCTGAAGCGCAAGAAAATATTCGACTTGTGGTAGAGCAATATGCATTGAGGGAAGCGCAAGAGATAGAGAGACAAGAAGCTGAGGAAAGGGAAATGCAAGAAAAAGATAGATTGGAAGCTGAGGAGAGGGCCACTGTAGAGAAAGCCCGGTTGGAAGAGGAAGATAGAATCACTAAAGAAAAAGCTCGGTTAGACGAAGAAGAAATGGCTGCTAAAGAAAAGGTTCGATTAGAGGTGGAAGAGAAGGCTGCTCAAGAGAAAGCTCGATTGGGAGAAGAAAGGGATGCTAAAGAAAGAGCTAGATTAGAAGAAGAGGAAAGAGCTGCGAAAGAAAAAACTCGCTTAGAAGAGGAGAAGGCAATCGAAGAGAAAGCCCGATTCGAAGCTGAGAAAACGGCCGCCGAAGAGAAATCTCGATTAGAAGAGGAGAGGGCCGCTCAAGAGAAAGCCCGATTCGAAGCTGAGAAAACAGCCACCGAAGAGAAATCTCGATTAGAAGAGGTGATGGCTGCTAAAGAGAAAGCTCTATTGGAAGCCCAGGAGCAGGAAAATATTCGTCTTGTAATAAAGGAGTATACGTTGCGCGAGACTCAAGAGATAGCTAGACAAGACGCAGACGAAATCGCCAGATTAGAGGCTGAGGAGAAAACCGCTCGAGAGAAATCCCGATCGGAAGAAGAGCAGAAAATCGCTGAAGAAAAAACTCAAGTTTTGACCCAACATGAGGAAGTTTTGAAGCCTGGCGAAATGATTCCTTCCGTAGCTGCAAAAGAGGAGATAAAGGTTACAGATATTTTACCATCGGAAATTAAAGTTGTAATATCTGAAACTAAATCAGAAGTTTTTGCGCCCATCGAAAATCTACAGACATTAACCCATTTATCAGAGCAACCTTCTTCGATAATATCCGCATCAACTATTGAAGAGCAGAAAGTGGAAGTTCCTAGAGACTTACATATTCAAGTAAAAGAGGTTGATGAAAAGAAATCACCAGATATGAAAGAAATAGATTCTGTAAAAGAATCAAAAGATGTAACTGATCAAGACAAAATACCTGAAGTTCAAAAGTATGAAGAAAAACCTCCAGTTGAAAAATTACATGATCCATCGACTATCAAAACTGTAGAGGAAGAAATTGCTCACGGCATTGAAGAGGAGAAAGTCCGTCACATAGTAGAACAATATGCTATAAGAGAGGAAGAAGAAATTGCTAAACAAGAAATAATTGAAGAAATTGCTAAACCAACTCCGGATGGTGGCGCAAAGGACTCAACTCAAATGGACGAAGTTTTAGATTCTCTAGCAGTGATTTCTGCGCAAGAGGGTAAGGTAGACGAAAAAGTTGTAGCTACTTTACCAACCGATGTTGAAGGGGTCGTCTCAGATACAAAATCAGAAAGTATGGTTCCCGCGGACGAACAACAACCACCAGTACAACCTCTAGAGCAACCTCTTTCTATAATTTCAACAACAATTATTGAAGAACGTAAAGTTACTGAGGAGGTACCTCTACACTCAGATGTCAAAGTTGAGAAAGTCATAGTTGAAGATAAGGCATCACCAAGTATCAAAGAGACAGAGCCAGAGCCAGAGAAAGTTAGCAGCGAAGAGGAGAAAGTCCGACTTTTAGTTGCACAACATGTTTTGAGAGAGGAAGAAGATATAGTCAAACAACAAGTAGCAGAAGATATTGCTGGACAAACCCCAGTCACTGATTTCCAGGTTGTTATCCAAGAGGAGAAAGTATCAAAGTCTGCTAAAGATGGAAAGGTAGTGGAAGAAGTTAAAGATACGTTACCTTCCGACAGCAAGGTTGCGGATTTACCAACGCGTTCAGAAACTACACTGCCTTCTGAAATAGTTCCTACTGTGGTCGACTCACAAAAACACACCCCTTCAATAATTTCAACATCAGAAATTGAAGAACCAAAAGAAACTGTTAGGGAACCTGCAGACTTAGAAGTTCAGGTAGTCAAAACCGTTGAACCAAAAGAAGAAGGCAAAGGACGAAAGAAGGAAAAGAAAAAGAAAGGAAAGAAGCCTGTTGAAGAAACAGAGCCAAGTAAGGACTCCAAAGACAAAACAGATCCTGCAATGAAAATACTGAAAAGCCTTCAAAAAGAACCGCTTTCCGAAGTGACAGACGCTGAAGCCATTGAGGAGGGAAAAATCCGACATGTAGTTACGCAGTACGCTCTGAGAGAAGAGGAAGAAATAGCCAAACAAGAAATGGCTGGCCTACTGCCAGACTCCAGTTTACATGAGATAACCAAGCAAGAAATAGACAGAGAGACTTTACCCACAATTCCTGACGCTAGTTCGCAGGTTTTGACCAAACCCGAAGAAGTACAAGAACCTGCATTGATAATTTCTACAGATGATGGCAAAACAGAAGATGTCAGTAAGGTAGCAGTCTCAGAGACTGCGCCCACAGAGCAACTACCGGTCCAAACACCAGACCAACCGATGATTGAAGTAATAGAAGACACTATTACAGAACCTGTAGACTCTAAAATTCACGTTGAGATAGTCCAAAAGGTTGTAGAAGAAAAGAAACCACAAGATGTGGAAGATACAGAACTTCCGAAAAAATCGAAGGACACATTGAAAGATGTTCACAAAGAACCCCTAGTTATTCATTCGGAAGATACTGATGCTGCAGTCAGGGAGGAGGAAAATATCAGACTTTTAGTTGGGCAGTATGCCTTGAGGGAGGAAAGTGAAATAGCTAAACAGGAAATGGACGAAGAAACGACTAGATTAACTCAAGATGCTAACAAGCAGATTTTGACAAAACCAGAAGTGTCAGAACCTGCAGGGGTAATTTCTGTTGGGGATGGCAAGGTGGACAAAGATGCTGTTGAAATTCCATCCATTGATAGTGAGGACTCTATTTCAAAAACTACTGCTCCCAGCGAACAACCATTAGACCAAACACCAGAAAAACTTGTTTTATCACCGACTGGAGATGTAAAAGATGTTGTTAAAGAACCTGCAGATTCTATAGCTCAAGTTGAGACATCCCAAAAGGTTGTAACAGCGGAAGAAACGAAATCAAAAACTAAGAAAAAGAAGAAGAAATCACCTGAATCTAAAATTGAAGTACCAAAGATTAGTCATGACAAAAAGTTAAAAGATGGAGACAAAAAACCAATAGACAGTCATTCTGAAGCTGCAGATGCTGCAGTCAATGTTGAAGAGGACAAAGTTCAACTTGTAGTTGCGGAGTATGCATTGAGGGAAGAGAAGGAAATAGCCAAACAAGAAATGGACGAAGAGACCAGTAGACTGATTCCAGATGCTAGTATGCAAGTTTCGACTAAACTGGATGAAGTATTAGAACCTGGAGTGGTGGATTCGGTAATAGAAGAGAAAAGAGATGTTACACCTCTTGAAAGCAAAATATCCGTGTCCGACGAAACAGTTATATCCCCCGAACAGCCATTAACCCAAATACTAGATCAACCTGAGATAATTTCAACATCAGCTGTTGAGGAACTAACAGAAGCTACTATAAAAATTGCAATGTCCGTAGTACAATCCGATGTTGACGAAGTGGTTGCAGCCGTAAAAGACAAGGAATTGCAAGATATCAAAGATACAAGTCCTGGTAAAGAGTCAAAGGATGTAGCCACCGTGAAAACAACTACAGAAATTGTCACTAAAATAACTAGGAAAGATGAATCTAAAGTCGAAGCGCCTGAAGATCTCAATCGTGAAGAAGAAAAAATGCGACTTTTGGTAGCCCAGTATTCTGTGAGAGAGGAGAATGAGATAGCCAAACAAGAAATAGCTGGCCAACTTCTAGATGCCAGGGAGAAAATTCTCTTACCAGAGCAAGAAATTGTAAAGTCGTCTGTGGTAGTAATTTCTAAAGATGAAAAAATTGAGACGGGAACCAGTGATTTAATCACTGACGGAGTACAACCACTTGACCAACCGTCAGTTCAACCTGCTTCTGTTATTGAAGATGGGAAGGCCACAGATGAGAAACCGGAAGATTCTGTTGTTCTCCTTGAGGTAGTCAAAATAGAAAAGAAGACAAAATTAGTCAAAGATGGCAAGGAAGTCCCTCCCGGTGAAGAATCAAAGGACGCAACAGATTCCAAACCTGAAGTTCAGAAACAAGCTGTCGAGGAGGATCAAGAACAACCAGACAAACAAAGTAAAGATAAAAATGTTGACACACTTCCTAAAGTTGAAACAATTCAAGCAGTCGATAGCCAAGTAGATTTGCCTAAGGAAAGAGAAGTGGTTGCTGTTGCTGCTGAGGAAAAGGTAGATCAGGAAATGACTTCTGCAAGCACAGGAGACAAAAAGAAGGGTGCTAAACGCAGAGAAAAAGAAAGAAAGAGAAAGAAAGAAACTGAGCCTAAATTAGATGAGACACCATTGGATGAAAAACCAGTGAAACCAATCGACACTGAAATAACTGATGAAACCAAAGTCGAAACCGATGAAAGTCTCGTTCGAGAGGAGGAGAGAATTAAACTTTTAGTGACACAGTTTGGTGTGAGAGAGGAGGAAGAAATTGCCAAGCAAGAAATAGCTAGCTTAATTCCAAGTGTGCAACCCGATGAAGTTTTAGAATCTCGTGTAGTAAAATCTCATGAAGATGAAGCAGAGAAAAAAGATGTAAATATCGCAGCCCCAGCCAGCAAAGAAGAAAAATTAGAAGTAAATAAAGAAGACATTTCTCCAGTAAAAGGACAACAGCCATTGGTTCAAACTCCGGAGCAACTTACTTCGACAATTTCCACTTCAATAACTGAAGAGTCGAAAGGTGCTGTTAAGGATCCTGCAGTGACAGATAAGATCTCAGTCACAACAGTCGTGGAAGAAAAGGAAACAAAATACACCGTACAACCTGCGACGGATACGCAAGTTGAAGTTCGGACAATTGATGAAGGTGAAAGAGTTATTAAGATTGAGAAAGAAAACCTAGTTAAACATTCTGAAGATGTAGATAAACCCCCGAAAGTTGAAACGGTGACAGTAGCCGACATCAAAGTAGTTTTGCCATCTGAAAGAGAGAAGACGAAACCGAAGAAGAAAGTACAACCTAAATTGAGTAAAGAAGACAAAACCACCGATGAGAGCCAGTTGGGTTCATATTCCAACGTTAAAAAATCAATTGAAGAGACTGTCCAAGAAATCTCTGGGGTTCAAAAATCGGGAGAGGTAGATGAAAAAGTACATGAACTGACAACTAAAGAAACTGTAGAGCATATTACAGCAGAAGCCGCAGCTAGTCTTGAGGAGGAGAATGTACGACGTTTAGTGGAGCAGTATGATGTGAGGGAGAAAGACGAGATACTTAAACAGGAAACAGCTGGAGCACTTCCGGAGGTCAGTGATACCGAAACAAAGAAATCAGATAAATCAGTTGAAGTTGTAAAGTTAAAGCCTACAAAAGAAGAATTAGAACTGAGGAAAAAATTGAGTAAGATTCAAA
This sequence comes from Pogonognathellus flavescens, assembly GCA_019776165.1. Taxonomy (NCBI): domain Eukaryota; kingdom Metazoa; phylum Arthropoda; class Collembola; order Entomobryomorpha; family Tomoceridae; genus Pogonognathellus; species Pogonognathellus flavescens. The sequence goes on along the minus strand of JABASD010000045.1, from coordinate 9,301 downwards.
AGCAACTTGCAAAGGCTCTTAAAAAACCATCAACCTCTCAAGCTCCTGTTGCAGTATTACCAGACGATGAAGATGTTGCGAATCAACTTACAAACAATGTTTCCAAGCTGCGGGAAGCCGTGCAACGACAAGACAGAACAATTATTATCCAGGAGATAACATATATCATTGAGACTATCTACATTACTTTGGAAACTATTCAGTACCGTATTACGAGAATACACCACTCATCCATCCCAGTCGAGAAGAGAAGGGCAGAGCTTGAAAAACAGCAAAACGATCTTGCGCTGGTAACTCAACAACTACACGAATTGCAAGAGCTCGCCGAAAACCCTGCCTTGGGTGATGAACAAACTCGAAAAGCATTAAAAGATGTTTTAGAAAGTTCCAAATCTCAAGTGTACCAATTGAATAAACCATTGAGTGACAACCTGGAAGCTTTGGAACTGGCAAGCGATCGTCCGTCTCAGTTATTGGATGCCAAAGAAAAAGAAGAAATTGACACAGCAATGGGGAAATTGGTTGATAAAACAGAAGTTGTGCTTAAGGAATCAACTGAAATAGCTAAAACTTTACCTGAAGAGCAAAACATTGAGACATCAGAAGTGGTTACGGAAATGAAGTTGGAAATTGACAAACCCAAGCCACAACCTGAAGAATTAAAACCTGAGACGCCAGCAAAAGAAGAAATCGTTCCTGAAATGACGGAATCTGATTTGGAAAAGGCAGATATTACAGAAGGGTTTGCTGATATTCAACCACAACCAATGGACACTGACGAAAGCAGTTTGCCTACTGAAATAGAACTACCCGCTGAGGAAACTACTACCCTACCACCCAGTAAGAAAAGCCGAAAAGGAGGTAAAAAGGATAAGGGCAAATCTAAACAACAAGGCCCAACAACAAGTAAAGATACGTTGTCCGATATTACAGAGCCGGTAGTTGTTGAACCTAAAGAAATTATTATTTCGTCGGAAACTGAAATACAAGATCCTGTGGTATTACAAGAGGCAGAAAGAATTGTTGTAGATGATTCTAAATTAGAGACAGCAGAACAAATTAGTCGTGAAGAGGAGACAATCCGACTCGTCGTTTCTCAGTATGCTTTGAGGGAGGAGGAAGAAATCGCAAGACAAGCAGATGCCGAAGCTAAGCTTCAGAAGGTAGAACAAAGTAAGGGAAAGCAAAAGAAGAAAGGAAAACGTTCCTCGACAGATACAAGTGTTAAAGTGGAAAAGAAAGTAACTTTCCAGTTAGATGACTTGGAAAAGGAGACCGAGGAAGATGAAACAGCTAGTGAAAAGGAACCAATATCAGTCTGTGTACCACTTTCACCAGAAATTTCAGAAAAAGAACCACCAATAAAAATGGAAGAAACTGTTGCTGAAACAGAAATAACTGTTCCTTCTAGTGTTCCGGAAACTATGGACATTACAACACAAGCGCAAGAAATTGCACCTATTATAGAACAGGACGAGCAAATAGTTTCAGATGGTCAAATTCCTACAAAGATTACACAAACTAAGACAGTAACTACTACAGTGACACGCCGCACTAAAATTATTGATGGCAAAAGCCCTGATGAAACCGAAACTACAATTCACACTTTCTCAGAAGAAATTTTGTCACCTCAAAGACAAACCTCTATTCCAGATGATAGCCTAGAGCAACCAAGTACTCTGCAGCCTGAAGTGGTCGTACCTTCCGACATTTTAATACAAGATTCTCAAACAACTGAAACTGAAGAACTTAAAGTAGAACCCATTGTTACTGATGACGAGCCTAAAGATGAGAGAAAGAAAGGAAAGAAACAGAAAAAGGACAAGAAAAAGAAGGAAGTTGAACCTCCTTTGGTTAAAGACACTCCCATCAGCGTTCCAAAGAAAGTTGAACTTTCACCGGATGCCGAACCTTTTGTACCATCACACAAACCAGAGTTACCGCAAACAGGAGAGACCCTACCTACAACTGTTGATCAAACAGACACATCATTTGAGACAAGCCAAGTTACCGTTTCTCAAATAGTAGAACCTACGAGGTTAAAAGACGACGAAACAATAGTTACCGCACCCAGCGAAACATCTCCTGAGAATTTAATACTTAAGGAATTGGGAAAAATTGTAAAAGAACAAGAGGGTAAAACACCAACAAAAATTATAGAGTCTTTGGTCACAGACTTGGAGACCCAATCAACTAGCAAAGCACCCGTCAAAATAGAAAAGTCTAGTAGTACATCTTCAGTCACCGAAGATTATCCAACAGTCATTGAAGTTTCTCCCACTACAGAAACGACAGCGGAGGTAGAATCCCGTGATAGTAAAGGCAAACGAAAAAAGAAAGGTAAACAACGAAAGAGCAAAGAAGATTCTCCCGTTGAGGTACACGTCTCCACATCAGAACCAAAGACAGACGAATCCTCCAAAGATGGACAAGCAATTGCGACCACCTCTACCGTTTTACCTGTGGTTTCGGATAATATTGTTACAATGACTGAAACATATCCGGTTACAACAGTAACTCTACAAGAATCCACAATTAAAAGTATGACAGAACCAGAGCCTAAACTTCAACCCATCACAGTGAGCGTGGAGCAACCATCAGCAGATGCTCAGATACATTATCTCACTAAAATATCTAGTCCATTAATGTCACCCATTCCAGACAAAGAAATCAGACGTCCTTCACTGACTTCGTCATTGCTTGGTGTCAAAGAAGGAATTTCTATCACTCTTGGATCAACGACTGAATCTGTTCTTCTAACATCGTCGGATATCGAAACGGAGGGTGGTATTTCTCATCCAGACGAATCAAATATTACCGTAGTACCTGTAGAACATACAACTCCAGTAGAAATGAAATCTACCACAGAAGAAAAATCATATTCTACAAGTACAACAGATATAACTTATCCAGAGAAAATAGAAATAGGTTCTATAGCTATCGAAGAATTTAGAAAAGGTATTGACTCATCAAGTTTAGAAGTAACAGTTCCTCCAGATAAGGACAGACCTCCAGACACCGGATGGAAAGAAACGCAGTCTTTATCTATAGGCAGTGTAAGTCAACCTCAACCTGTCCAAACAACAAGGGACAAGGAAACACTGCCTAGGGCTGTTCAAGAATCAACATCAGTTCAAGAAAGCCCACCCGAAGTGCCATCGAAAACCCATCGTATTGGCAAAGCAAAGGGGAAGGTAACAGTCACTGAAACCAAGAAAAAAGACAAACCAGTCGAGGTTGTGGAAGTAGGACCTACAAAAGAAGAATTAGAACTTAGCGAAAAATTAAGTAAGATTCAAAAACAACTTGCAAAGGCCCTTAAAAAGCCAACAGGCTCTCAAGCTTCCGTCGCTGTGTTACAAAACGATGAAGACGTTTCTAATGTTGCGAATCAACTAACCAACGATGTGACTAAACTTCGGGAAGCCGTACAACGACAAGACAGAACAATTATTATCCAAGAGCTAACATATATCATTGAGACAATCCACATTACATTGGAAACTATTCAATACCGTATTACGAGAATACAACATGCGTCTATTCCAGTCGAGAAGAAAACGGCAGAGCATGAAAAACAGCAAAACGATTTAGCCGTGGTGACTCAACAACTACACGAACTGCAAGAGCTCGCCGAAAATCCTGCCTTGGGTGATGAACAAATGCGAAAAACATTGAAAGATGTTTTAGAAAGTTCTACATCTCAAGCGTACCAACTGAATAAATCATTGAGCGACAACTTAGATGCTTTAGAACTTTCACGCAATCGTCTGTCTCAATTATTAGGAGAATTCAACGTTGCGAAAGAAAATCTTAACAGTTTGGAAAGGGAAATTGATTTGAATGCAAACAATGCACAATTATCTCCGAACGACCAATTACAACAAGTGGATCATCTTGAAGAGCACTACCATCATTTGAAACCTGTGTTGGAACTGACTGTGGCTAAAGCTTATCAATTCGTCAATGAAAACCCCGGTTGTGAATTAACTCACGATTTGAATGAACTCAATGTCCTCATTGTAAACACGGATTGTCTTATCGCGAATGAAAAAGAACGACTTATTCAAATAATATCATTATCTGAAGAATATGAACAAACGCTTCAGGAATTCTCACAGGTGATTGAGGTGGCTGAAGCTTTGGTGGAAGACAAACTCAATGTTAGGAATTTGCAGCATTTACAAGATGAACTGCAGAAACATCGTCATTTCTTTGGTAACCTTAAAAGATGTCAACAGGCCTTAGAAAAGCTGGAATACGATTTAGATGCATCCACCCGAGAAGCACATAAGGTAAGATGACGACTGACCGTATACATAAAGTTTTTATGTTGTACATGTATGTACTTGTACTTGTACTTGTAACTAACTAAAAATGCTAATTATACTGTAGTTGTGTTGTCTGCGTGTAGTTAGTTTCCTGTCAGCGATATATGTAATGTGCCGTAAGAAATCTAACGTTTTGCTAACAACCTTGTGTGTTATTTTCGTTCTTCTTATGAAGGATTTACACCAAAGTCTATATGAGCAGGCCAGCTCTATTCTGGAGAGAGCAGCCAAGAGACGACAACAAATGGCCGTTGCAGCAGCCCGATGGGCCAGACTAGAACAAGGACTAGAAGAAGAAACCAATTGGCTTTCGTCCATTGCAAGGAAGATTCCAAGTTTACAAGATGTAGCTTCAGGAGACTGCGAGAGATATTGTACTCTTCATCAGGTATGAAATATTAACAATTAAATTCAGAGAAAATGGTTTATTTTTAATTCTCATGTTGACGAAGGTAATTTATTGTGTGTTTTCTCATTTCAGACTTTATATTCTGATGTAATCGTCCACCAAGCTCGGTTGATGCAATTGCGAACTGTGAGTGAAAGCCTTTTGGGAGTTGTCACCTGCTCTGAATTAGAAGGACGTTCCGATGGTCTCATAGAGGATTTGTTGGTAGTCAGCGATCGAATTACAACTTCCTTGCAAAGCTTAATAGGATTTAGAGATGCATACTGCAATTACGAAAGACTTATGCATCGACTCAAATCTTGGCTGCAGAAGGCGGAGGCTAAAATGGATTCCATAGCTTTGCAACCTCAGAGTCACCCTTATGACTTTTGGGTAACTTACTTACATCCTAATTACTATCATATACTCCTACGTGCTAAAACTATTGTAATGTGCCCGGCTTTAAACTGGTATCTCTATTATTCTTCATAGGAGTTGAAAGCTCAGCTTGAGAGTCAGCAACCATTACGAAATGAAGCATCGTTGCTTTTAGATCAGTCTCTTCGTCTCCTGCCCGTTACGGACGAAAATACCATTCGCGACAACTTTGCTAATTTTGACGATCGATGGGCATCCTTGTCATTGGCAGTAGCTCAAACGGAACTGGCGAATTACCAAGGCGAAGAAGTTTTACCTGACAGTGTTACAGCCAGATTAGACTCAATGGGACAAGAATTGCAAGATATGGAGGAAGCCTTAGGTAGCATGGTCGTTGTTGTCGAAACAGAGGATGACTTATACAACTATCTGGAAAGGCTGCAGGTAAGCTGTCGATGACTAATGCATACAGATGTAGTAGGCGCTATGACTATATATGTGTTTTATAATGAAATGGAGTACATTACTATGTTTAGTTGTTTCTATAAAATCATGTTGTATTTATTGTAGATACTCAAAGCGCAAATACTTAACAAGAAACATCAGCTGAATACAATGCTAGCGAAGGATGCATCATTAGAGCCGAAAGATGCCGAAAAAATTGGTTCGTTATTGACAACACTGTCTGCATTGGATGTACGAGTTTCAGACGAACTTGAGTCAGCCCATGTGATTCGAGAAAAGTTTGCTACTTTTAACCGCATGTCTCTTAAGGTACATTGTGTTCATTTGTATGCAATTGTCATTTTATTTTTGACTTCACATCCTTGATCTTGGCATTCATACCAATAGACTTTCATTTACCTTAATGTATGCTTACTGTTGGTTTATTCCTTCGTGCTGTATTGTGTTTTATTATATGGCTTTATAAATTGTAAATGTAAATACATGAATTTGCATTAACAGACAAGAAGATTACAAGATACGCTGCGAGCTCGTGTAGATCAATGGGCTTCGTTCTTTGAGTTGTCTCAAGACATACTGCGACAAGCGCTACAAAACTGTCAAGTAGGTTCTTTTGTCATTTATCATAATTCAGCAGGAAACGAGTCAGTGTTTATTATTTGGCTTCCTGTGTAAAATGTTATCAAGCTGTTTCTTTATGACTTTAGAGCTTAGATGATGATATTACCAACAACCACGTTGATTTGGATAAAATGAGAGGAGTTCTTACCAGTTTCCCATCTACATCTCATTTATCTCTAAGTACGGTCAAACTCGAACATGAGCTTCATGAAATGGAGGCTACTGTACACACCTTGACAGCCAGAGTTCAGGTACCTAAGCTTATTTTGTAGTTTTTTAATGTTTTGGGAAAATGTTAGTGATATAGATATGATAGATTAGATAAGATCTATCTAATCGCCTATTACGCATGCATTCATTAGATTTTACACAATATCTATGATATAGCCATATGCTATTATATTTCATGATACCTAATTTTAACTACTTAAAAATGTGCACAATCATTACCTACGCAGTTTACATAGGTAAGCTGTTTGTGTACAAGTTTTTGTTTTAGAATACTGCTGACTTTGCTTATTCCATAAGTTTGTAAGAAATATTTTGAGCTATGGAAATTATTTTTGTGTCAACATAAGGAAATTCCTTGTAATTACACGAGTCATTTTTATTTTCTATAAACGTATGTACTTATCTTGCCCAGCCAAGAGTATTGTTTGCATTTTTAACGCATTCATTTGGTTAGATACATTATGGTAAATTGTGATTGTTATTTTATTGAACCTTATGAACACTCGCTCACTCATTTTACTGTACTGTATTTGTTTTAAAGTAATATTAACTACAATAGTAAATTAACGAGTGAATGAGAATTGGGAAGTGTTAATAACGCTGCGAGATGCACGTTCTTTATATTCTGACTGATGTGTCAGCGAGTGAGATGACTATGTGGAGTACGGAGTAAAATATAAGGATGTATCTGTGAGTTCTCTGTAGTATATATTGGAATCTATTAAAAATAGGACTTGCGGAAACGAGTGCAAGAGCAGCTGGGATTCTGGCAAGAGTATGAACATGCTCTGAATTCCGTTGCGCAGTTGGTTCATCAGAGTCAGTCTACTCTGGACCTTGTTGTCAACGAGCCGCCCGCTACGCTGCACGCTCTTCTCATCTCTCAACGTTATCTTCAGGTAAAGTCTTCCTCTATTTCCTCTTCTGCTCTCCGTCCCTGCTTCACTCTAGTATAAAATACCCTTCCAAGTAAAATGCAAGCTGGTGTACCTTAGTAAATATAGATTGAGTGGTAAGTAATTCATAGATATTCTATTTCCCCTGTGCATGCAAATATTTTCTCTGTAGATAATATCTCCATTTGTCTCACGCTCTAAAATCTGCATCTTCTCTTTGAAACACCTACAGAGTATAGTAGCAAGTCAGAAACATACGCTTACAGTTTCCAGCATGGGTGTAGCGTATAGTATAGGATTTTATCCAAAGCTCTCTTGGTAATATTGTAATATAGACATCACGTCTCAAGCCGGTATACATTCATGCACATCTGCAGCCCATCCTTACCCTACTTTGACATGCTCACTTTCCAGCAGTTAATCTTTAATTTCTTTTTTCTATTATCTTTACTTCAACTTTTCAACTGTATAAAAGTCAAAGATGACACAATACACGACTTAGTTTAGTCATCGCAATTTACGTATTTATATAGTGTATATATATTTACAGATAGATTGGTGCATTTGACTAGTAAATCATATAATAAGCCTGAGTAGTTCAATTGAAGTGTCAGCACAAACTTTAACCTAACCACACTCACTCTTTACAAAATTCTTATCTGTGGTCGACTTCTCAAAATGCAACGTCAGTTACTTACCCGACTTAACTTCAGTATTCCTAGGCCAATAGGTATAGACATTTTTCATATACGATTAGAACTATCAAGAACTAACCGAAACGTTTAATTGTAGATAATCAAATATCTGCACTGTACTAGTATCTTTTATATATACTCAATATACGATTATGTGTAGTGCATATTATATCATAATAATTAATATTGGTAGAGGCAAGGCTATAGAGATAGGTAGTCCGAGGTAATAAAAAATATATTAAGTAGGTACATTATATTCTGTGAATGTATGTTTGACTAGGTATTGTGCATCGCAAGTAAGTGTTATAGTTGTTACTTGGTATTCATTGTGGGTCATCCATATTTGAAGTTTGAATACATTTATTGCTATAAAGATAAGTTTATATAGGTTGAACAATGAATTCAAAACTATTTATTATAATCTACACACACCAACTGCGTTAGTTATTTATAGTATTATATTGTACTGTAGTTTATAGTGTTTTGGTACACTTACAATGTTACAATGACAATATTATACACATAGGACGTTATATTTGTATTGTGTTGAGAGACAGACGAAAGCCACCTTTTATTTGACTATGTAGGACTAGAGAGTGGAGATTTACTAGATACAAATTGCACATGCTTATTTAATTGTCAGAAAATGAAAACCATACTGTGTGTTGTATCTCATCTAAGCTGTCTGACAAGACAAACAGACAACTAACCAGAGCAAGGATTTGCTTTTCCCATCCAATTATTTTTATTGACTGTGATAGTAAGTCCTATATCGCTCTATTCAGGACTTTATATTAATATTGACGCTTTTAAATGCATTTTGAAAGGAAACAACCGCTATTATACGCACATAGAAGGTGTAGCATGTTTATTAGTACTGAAATAATACAATTTGTGTTAGTGTAAAATCGTAATCAAAACTGACATCGTGTACATTTTATTTTGATAGCTCGATGATCAGATTTTTACAAGATTCAGATTTTATACGCATTTAGGCTAAAGCCCAAGGCATTTTTTTACACCACACAGAATGATTGACATCAGAACTGTAGCTGTCATTTACTTTTTCACAAGTTACTTGAAGGCTGCTCAAATTATAGGGCTTAGGTTAAGGTTGGTGCACTGTGTAATTGAAATCAACCCAGCACTTATATACACTAAAGGCGTTAGATATTAAAAGAACACCCGAAGTGATGCATGGCAGAATGATCCCCAGACAGATTTTGTTCCTCTTCTCATATGATGTTCCCCTAACATCCAGGACTGACTTTAAGTAAGGAATCAACAAAATCTGTA